>OZ018397.1:14994562-15309166 GCA_963969525.1 Ontholestes murinus
TTTGTTGTTACAGAACCATTTTTCTAAAACATTCATTATGGTTTTTCCTGTCCCAATAATATTCATGTACGTTGTCCCCATTAATATTAAATTTGTATCATTAGCATAACTTATCAAGCGACAACCATCTGAGACACAGCTGTTTATATCATTTATATAGATATTAAAGAGGAGTGGTCCCAAATTACTTCCCTGAAGTACTTCCATGTTTACATCTACAACGGCTGATACTACAACATCATTATTATAAACAATTTTAACTATTCGTTAAATATGATTGAAGCCATTAGGTATTCCACGTATTTCATAATGGTCAATTTTAATCAATAATACGTTATGATCAATAGTATCAAACGCTTTGGATAGATCCAAAAATACACCGCATATCACATTTCCTTTATCAATTTCTTCATAAATTGGTTCTAAGAAATTGAATATTGCGGTTTCAATACTTCTGCCTTCTATAAAACCATGCTGTGTATCCGAAAATATTTTATTCGTTTCAAAAAAATTTATAAGGCGACACGCCATTATTGATTCAAATATTTTTTAAATTGTATCTGCAGTTATCAAAACTTTCTACATCCCCACTTTTAAAAATAGGTGAGATAATTGAGCATTTTAGATCATTTGGGAATATTCCTGTTTTCAGGGAAGTATTAAAGATTTCTTTAAGAGGTGTAATTATTTAATCTATACATTGTTTTAATAATTTAATTGGGATTCCGTCATAGCCACAGGTAGATTTGTTTTCCATTCTATTAATAACATTACGAATTTCGAATTCAGTGATGGGAACTAGGGTAAATACTGTTCTATTATAAGGGATATTACAAGTGAATGTATTGTTACTATTGAGATTATTTGCATTTTTTGAAAGTAAATTTGGTGCACAATTCTTAAAAAAAATCATTGAAATTATTTGCTTATTTTATTTGATCAGCTGTGTCGGGTAATATACTTTTAGATTTATTTTTGTTACTAGCAATGTCATATATGATATTCCAACTCCAATATATTGTCAATCTTTTCGAGAAATATATTTATTTCACCTTGTGGTGGCCGATAGACGCATATTACATTAATAATAGTATTTGATAATAAAAACGCGGTCAAATTCCTTTCTTCACTGCTTTTATTTAGGCACTCAATAATTGATTATTGATAATGGACACATATTGTCCGAAATGTACATTTAGTGCCTAAATAAAAACAGTGAAGAAAGGAATTTATCCGCGTTTTTATTATTAATATAATCTTCACAAAACTCAAGAACATATACATAATAGTATTTGATATTTTTACTTCAACACCAAAGTACTCAAATATTTTATTAGCTAATAAAGTTTTAATGCCCTTAATTTCTTTTACATGTATATTATGTTTACAATAAATTGCAACGCCACCATGTTCACATTTAGGTCTACTGACCGTCTACAGAATGATGTTATCAAGTTAAAATTCTTTACATTATAACACTCAAGTTGATCTACAGTTTGCCAATGTTCACTTAAGCATATCACGTCAATGTCATTTATTTTAGTTACCAATTCGTCTAATTCATTTATAGTATTTGTTAAACTTTGTACATTGTGATGTAAAACTTTGAATTTGTAACATTTGTCAATCAAAGTTCTTCTTGGCGCTGCCTCCGCTCTATGAAAAAATTATATCTGGATACAGTAATTCCTGTTTCCTATGAGTTGGGATCCTGTAATCTTTCGAGTAATGAGAATGAAATGAATTTATAGTGAATTCAATATGATAAACTAGCAAAAATTAAACAGTATGATAATCAAGTTGAACATCTAGAGACATGTTTCGATTGTTCGATCTCATCTTATGGACTGATGGTGCAAACTGATACCTGAGACGGATTAACAAATGTATTTAGTTTTTAGGTGGTTCTACAATTACTTTAATATATTTAAAAATATAATTAAAAAAATGCGAAAAGCGCCATTAAATTCGATTAAAAAATGGAAATGAGATCGTCTATTTAATAAGAAAAATTCAAAAGATTGATGCAAAACTAATCGCTAAAGAAACTATTTTTAGATATTAGTGTACAATCTATCAAGTCAAAATATAATTAACGAAGAAATATCACTGTTAAGAAAAACAATTTTTTTAAAGTTTTAGAAATAGCTGCCTGAAAAATTGAAACTTACAAAATAGCTCTACGCGTTGTTGCCAAATAATCATTCGAGAGGATTTGCAGGAATACGAATAAGAAGAAATCCAAAGCTACTAAAGCAGTAAAATCATTAAAATAAATGAAGTCTTATAAAGGTAATGCAGTGGTTTTCAGAAATAAAAAACATTACTTTCTTAATTATATTGCCGACCTAACTAATAAACCGAGTAAAAAATGAAGATGATAGGTTCCTAATATTAATTTTCCGACATGTTAATGATTTCAAACAACTCAAACCTGATAGTAACATCTCTTCAGTAAACTCCCTTGACAAAAAATAATAATCGAAATTATTTTAAGCAGTTAGTTAATTAGAAAATCAATTCATTTTCCTATCTTTTTCAACTATACAGACAGTTGGTATGCCGGAAAGCCTAACATAACCTACTCAAGTATTCAGTTCAGTACAGTCAAAAATGGCAACAGATATGAATTTAAACAAGGAAAAAATGCTACAAACTACCGAAAGTGTTTTATCGTTAGATGTTAGCACCTTTTGGTTTAAGCGGTTTAAATGCGGTTATTTTTATCTGAACGACAAACAACTCTCTGAAAAGTGCAATAACAATGAGTTGGAGTAACCCAGCAATTGATTTTCAAACGCCTATATGCAATTGGAAAGACCCAGAAAGAATAAAAATGGGTTCTGCGTAAACTTAGTAAAACCGACAACAAGTGGCACACTTTCTTGTGAAAAATTGTTACAGATGATGCAAAATAAAAATAAGAATGTGTCAGAAATGACATAGAACATAATACATAATAGTTTCATACAAAATAAACAATAATAAGCTAGTAGCGGCTAAAATATTGCCTAAAGTAGCTAAATACACTCCTGGTGAAGATACCATCATCCAGTAACATGGGTTTGAGTGGAAGAACACTACGTGGCTCCACCCGCATGTTTCCTGCTCAAAATTGTTAAGTAGTTTGTAAATTTATATTAATTGTTGTTATTTTTTTTAAGTAAACGTGTAAAGAAAAATCACTAAATCAATAAATAGTCTATGACAATCTGAAATGCAAAAAAGGACGTGCTTTATTATTAGTTGTTGCAGGCTTATGAGTTGCTGCAGGCAGGTGAAACAGTTACTCAGGACTGCCAGCAACTTCAACTAATCCGCTTCAATCAAATATTGGAACGAAAACGACCATATACTGACAAATGAGAACATCTATTGAAATTGTTGCATTACAACACCAGGTCACAGAGTGCTTCCAATACAAAATAAATAAAACTTGGCTGATATGCCTTGCAGTACTAAGCATATTCACTAGATAATGCTTCATCCAACTAATATTTCTTTTCATCGATGATTGAAAGTTTATAATTATTGTTAGGTGTTAATAGAAATATTTAATACCAAAACTAACTCATTATATGAAACTTTGATTTCCCTTTAATACAAATTAATTAAATTGTTTAGTAAGGAAACTGCACTTTGTTGATATCACACACAGGATTCAGGTTCAATAATGATTTAAAGTGTATGAATGGAAACCTCAAAGCCCCATTTCAATTAAAGTTAAGACTAAATAAACTTAGTACAGATCAAAGATACAAGTTAGCCGGAAAGCTGAAACCGGAAAAAATATTTATCCAGCTCCTAACAAACACAAAGATTATATGAATAATCAACCAATTAACTTTGAGAGTGATGAATTGCTAAAACACTTGTCAATAATGAACTAGATGTTACTTTCCGTTATTTGATTATTTGCTGTGCAGTACTGCAATAGTACTGATTGTACGTAGGCATTCTTCCTGCTTATCTATAGAAATATCATTATAGAGTTCGTCAGAATTTAGACACATGTGAATTAACGAGGCCATGAGTTAATTGTTAGTGCTTGATGTAGCGGCATAAAGCATGGTAATAAATCGGGAATATGCACCGGGCACATGGAAATTTGTTCTTGATAACAAGATCAATTCGATCAACCACAAGCTAATATTCACATTAAAGCTGTAAAGTCCAATTTACTAACAACAATGGTATAAAATAATGTGGTTACATTATTAAAATATTTCGATATGCAGATAATAAATCCTAACAGACAAGCCACGTATGTTATCAATATGTTCATAGAACAGAATCTTCGAATCATATAAAACACCAAAATCCTTGTTCACAACAGAATGTCCTATTTACACCTTGACGTAAACTGATGTGTTTTACCAGTACATGATACTAAACTGCATTTTGTAACATTTATTTTAATTTATTTTGAATGCAACAATTGATCAAGGTGTCAGTATTAAGTTAAAGTTTATCAGCATCAACTTGATTACATTCGATGTTTTACATTTTAATATGGTCTGTATAGCCTAAGATTTTACATTGTAATGATTTAATAAGGTCGTCAAATAATATGATAAAGAGATGCGGACCAAGATTAGACCCGCAGGCCATACTTCTGGTTGTTTAAGCTTATTCATCGGTACAGTTACTTTAAATGATTAATATTCCTCTGGATACTTAGACTACAATGTCTCGCACATAGCATACGAAAAGTTGTGACTCTTCAAGTAAATCTTCAAGTCCTCCTTCGTTGTGGTTGGCACTAGTTTGTAGACGTGCAGCTTTCCTAAGCAATGCTTTCAGTGAAGTAGAACACTTAACCGTGGATCCGAAGAATGCCGATTTTTAACAATGATTGTCTATTTTTTCTGGTTGTACTTATTAATTTACAAACAAGTATCGGGCATGGCTTACTGATTCATTTCTTCTTTTTCTGTGTGACAAATTGGCACATGTATATTGGTATACTCTTTGACGCGCAAATAACTACAGGTCCTTGATTGCTGTTGTTGTTCCTATATGATCGGTTGCCTTGAGTTAGCGACCTGCAGGAAATTTACTTGTTGCCATTCCAGCATAATCGGTTGAGATTAAAAAGAATGAAAATCAACAATGAGTGGCAGAGTGTCTTTCTTTGCTCCATAAACATGGTTTCGGTTATGCAAAATAAATGGTGTATGACAATGTGAAATGCAAAAAGTCATAGGTAAATGACACATTCTTAAAAACGTAATAACTTCGGAAAAAAGGTTAATCTCATTATTTGGTGTGATGTGAAAGACCTGCTTTATTATGAATTTTTGCAGAGAGGTGAAACAGCTCGAATCAAAAATTGGATTACAGATTGGTAGTCTGTAATATACAACAGTAGTGTAAAATCTGCGTGTACCGAATTTTATAATACAGTATATTTTTGATTCTCATATTCCCAAAATGAAAACATTGCCCACCTGATTAACAATTTCCTATTTGAATTAATAAGGAGATAAAGCAGTTAATCAAAACTAAAATCAAATTACATAAGCAGGTAAAATTTTGGAATAATCAGACAATTAAATGAAATCCGATAGAGTACGTCGTTTACTATAGGAGAAAACAACTACAGTTTTATCTAATTTTATTCAGCGAACTGAGGCTAATATAAAATCTGATCCTAAATTATTCTGGAGTTTTGTTAATGTGAAGAGAAAGAAAACGAGGATCTCAAGAAATAATGAAGAATATTGATATTACCCTAAGCTCTCCCAATTATATACTTTTTGCCGACAATTTTAAAAGTATCTACACTGACACACTTAAACCGGAAGAACTGGTGTGTTCGTATTTAAGCAAGTTAAAGGGAAAATTAACAATGGGTGCTGATCAGGTGGCAAGTTTTTTTTCTTAAAGACTGTACTTCGCAATTGTCTACACATTTAGTGCATATTTATAATTAATACTGACAAAAGGCATTTTTCCAAACTGTTGGAAGATCGTCGTATTTAAATCTGAGGATCGATCTTGCATCAAATACTGTAGGCCGATAACATTCATATCTAAATTTTCGAGTGTTAGAAACTTTTCTATCAGACTATATTCATACATATGTTGATCATCGCATATCTTCAAATCAACATGATTTTGTAAAAAAAAAGCGTAGCACTCAATCCAATCTTATGTATTTATTTACTTAAGATGTATCATGTGAACTTGATAATGGGTGTCAGATAGATGTTATTTATATGTATATAAGCAAGGCATTTGACACTATGCCACACGATAAACTTCTTATGTGCCTGAATGACTATGATATTCCTTTAAATATAATTCAAATATTACGTTATTTCCTGACGAATAGACACACTTTATGTTAGCTATATGGACTATAATTCCAGGACATTCATAGCGAACAATGGTGTACTTCATGGGTCTAATCTTGGCCCAATGTCGTTTCTTATACTTTTTATAAAAGTATTTTTTATGTATGCTGATGACGTCAACTTATATAATATTAAAGATATTACGCACTGTCAAAATCTGCAAATAAATCTAATTAGAATGTCTGATTGGTTTTTAGCCAATGGACTTAAAATGAATATATATAAATGTTGCAGCATGACGAAGAGTAGATCACATAATACACACAATTATTATTATGTATTAAAGGACACACTAATTCTTAAAGGGGATTATGTTGCTAATTTGGGTATAGACTTTTAATAGGCATATCGGAAAAGTAACCAACAGTTTATATATAAGATGCTTGGAATCATAATGCGAAATAGTGGTGACTTTATGAACACTAATTTTGTTATGAAAGGATTCTCTTGTTGTTAATAAATTTGCTTACTGTGGTTGTGTTTGGTTTCCTGGCTATAAACAATATATGATCTTACTGGAACGCGTGTAATAACGATTTGTTAAATTTAAAAAAATACAGGATCTATCCAGATAACTCCACTTCATATAATGCATTGTTAACTTTTTTCTAAATGGAATTCATCAGCAGCCTAAAAATATGGCTTAAAGTTATAGAAAGCAACGGCGAATAGTTTGAGTGAAAAATTTTATTTACTTACTTTTAAAGTAAACCTTGAATGTAGATGTAAAATGATTAATAATTGTATACCTAATAATAAATTAAATCAAATTAAATTTATTTTAAAGCCTGAACCATACATTGAATACCCAAAGCAGCATTAGGAAAGGTGTTGACCAATATAAATATCTCCATGTGTTTATGCTGCTTCTAAAATTAACTAGATACCTCATATCATTTAGAGATTTAATATGGGAAGTTCTTAATTCCAAACACTCGGAAGAATATTTTTCGCTTAAGTTTCAGGTTTCATCTAATCGCATTGATGACTTAAATAAATATCAGGTATATCGTTCTTCATCAGATGTTAAAGGATTTAACTCAGTTCCTTCTTAATTTTTAGATGGCCTTAACCTACATAAAAACAGTATCATAGTAGGCGTAGATATTACTTTACTATTTATTACAAGTGATTAGCGAACAATATTTTGCTCTGACAAGTTTTATTCCCCAAAAGATTATTACTTTCAATATCAAGGAAAGTAATTGCCTGGATGTATTTACAAATTAAAATAATGTTCAAATAAAAGCCTACTGCCTTGAAATCCACTTTTCAGGCCCAGTGGCATTTCTTTAAAGACTTTAGCAACAATAAAAATAATACAGACTAATCTATGTATGGCGGACTGTCACCGAAATTGGTAAGTCTAATTTTTATAACGTTATTGAAAACGTTGATTGGAAGTTAAATACTCGTTAAGTATTGTTAAAAAATGAAAATACTTGATACAAATACTGATACGTTATATGAAACATTGAATTCCCTTTAAAATAAATAAATAAAATACCTCAATTATGAAATGGTTTAATCATGAAAAACATTAAAAGAAATAAAATTTGCGAAACTATAATCACTTAATAAAGTCCCAGTTATACAAACAAAGTTAAAAAGTGTTTCATTTGTGTAACTGCACTTTGTTGATATGACACACAGGATTCAGATTCAAATTCAAAGTGTATGCGCATAACCTGAGATGTACAAAATCAAACCACCATTTCAATTGAAGTTGAATTGAAGCTGCTAACTTCATACAGATTACAAATGAAGGAGACGAGAAAAGGTAAAATCGGACAATATATTTATTAGGCTCCTAACAAACCTAAATATTATAAGGAGACTAATTAACTCTAACAGTTGTGAAAAGCTTAAAGATTTTTTTAGTAATATTGCTAAAACCCTTGTCAATTGTTTTTTTTTTACTTTTATCATAACAACTCCAACAATACACAGAAAACTATCCGGGGGTCTCTATATAAATAGTGTACTGACCGTCGAAGGGTACGGACGTGCCTAACCCTCGCGCTACCGTCATAAAAAATCCCTAAAATGGCCCCAGAACTTCGCAGCCGCGGGGAAGAAATATTAACGTTTCTAAAAAGTGTGGAATTCGAAAATATTATAAAAAAGTGTGTAGAATCTCAAACCAGGACTTTATACAGTGAAATTAGTGATTTAAAAAATGAACTAAAAATTTTAAAAGCAGAAGTGAACAGTCTCAAGGAGAACAAAGAAGTGGAAAAAACCAAGAAGCCTTGACAAAAACAACAGCAGTTTATGCAAATGCAGTCAAACAAACAGACAAAAATAAAAAACAATCGGACACAGCAATAAAATATCAGAAATTGATGAAATCAAATGCTCAGAAATAACGCAAGACAAGATTAATGAGTGGCAAGTGAAATCACAGCGAAGAAACAAAGCTAAACGCTCCAGAATCCAAGGGACCAATGAAGAAATATGCGAAATAAAAAGCAGTATTAAATACTCTCACTACCATGTGTGTAAATTGGACCCAGCCTTGAACGAAGATGACTTCGTTAAATATTTAACAAAGAATAAAGTTAAAGATGTAAAGTGCGAGAAAATGAATTCCAGACACCCACAGGAATATTCATCTTTTAAAATTTCGGTACCCTCGGATAATGCTAACGAGGTATTAAAACCCGTATTATGGCCAAAAAATGCTTACATCGATCCTTTTTTATTCCACCTTCAGAAAAAACACGATCGACATCACCATCCATTAAACCAGACAACCAATGCACATCAAAATTAACAACCATTCATCAAAACATTCAATCTATTGAAAACTGCAGTGAAACGCTTGCTGAAGAAATAAATAACAACAACTGTGACATCCTTTGCCTAACGGAACATTGGAAAAACGAAGAACAATTAAAAGCAATTAAGTTTAATAATTATACCCTGGCTACCGCATTTTGTAGAAAATATAACCAACATGGTGGAGTGGGAATCTATATAAGAGAAGGTCTGATATATCAAGAACTTAATTACGTCTGCAGTATGAGTAAACCATATATATGTGAATGTGCTGGTGTGAATATTGCCTTTAATGTAAGTAGTATAATTGTAGTCGTTGTGTAAAAACCACCGAACGTATGTATAGATTATTTTTTCAGTTTATTAGAGCGATTGTTAATAACATTACATAATGAGAACAAAACAACTATAATTGCAGGTGATTTTAACATTAACACGTTAAATGAAACCCAACAGAGTCGAGGATTGATTAATTTAATAAAAGAATACGGCTTCATAAAACATTTTAATGAACCCACTAGAGTCACAAACAAATCAATGACATGTATTGATAACATATTTATAAACCAAAACAGTCACTGTGAAAAAGAAATTATAAACATGCATGTATCTGATCATTTGGCACAAAATATACAATTAATAACAGAAACTAAACACCATTGTCTCAAAAGGTCAAAAAGAGTATATAATAAAAAAAGCATGGAACAATTTAGATTAGAATTGATGTCAGTTGATTGTAAATATATATATACTATTGCTGAAAATAACGTCAATGAGCAGTGGAACAATATTGTAAATAAATATTTCCCAGAACAAAATACATTCATAAAGAAAAGAAAAAGTCACAAAATAAATTCATCCGAAGAATTAAAACTTTGCAAAAATGAATTGGACATATTATATGTAGTGTCTCGCCATAATAACAATTATCTCGACAAATATACGGACGATACGTATAACCCAATTTTTCACAGGTTATTGGTTTAATGAGGTCATCAATGAAAATGATAAAAAGAAACGGACCGAGATTATACCCTACAGCACCCCTGATAGAGCGAATAATTCATTCGACCTGTAACCACTTTAGAAGGCATAATTAAGCATGTTTGTAAGATATAAGTAAATAATCTGGATAAAATTCGGAGAAAGAAAAAAGGCACATAGCTTATATAGTAATATTATATGACTTCACTGAGATACTTGAAAACGCCGATTTTCACAAGATTTACTTGCTCTCGCCAGTCTAAACCTTTTCTTATAAACTGTGTTATTGTCGCCAAATTACTTACTGATGACGTCCAAAAATAAATCCATGTTGCCTAGATGAAGATCATACACATTTTTAAAGATTATGTATTACTTGCTGAAAAGCTTTTCCAAAATTAGAAAGAATTCCTTTAAATATAGGTCGAATCCTCGTACGTTTCCAGAGACTAGGAAACGTAAATATTATAGTCGTCAGGTTAATCTTAGTTGTTGCAAATTAAAATTTAGTAGCTCTGATAAGAATGTATGGAATCATATCATCACCTGCAGTAAATTTGTTTGCTAATGTACCCATTATTATGAAAATATATCTTTTTCTGGTGGGGGTTTCATAGAATATGACTGAGAAATACTTTTATCCTCAGAACTGTGTTTGTAACTATTGTTGTAGAAGTATACTTATTGGACAGACATTCTGTATTTACAGTATCTTGTGGATGATAGTTATAAAGAGTGGGTCATGAGAAATGAACGTAAATGAACCAAAAAAAAATATTTGAAAAAATTTGTAGATCAGAACTTGCAGTTTCAGTTGCATATGTAAGAAAATAAAACTTTCACCCTCCTTAAAACCAAAATCCTTTCTCGAATTTCTAACCACATCCCCAATTATCAATTTGTATTCCTTCCCCGTCGTTCAACTTCTCTTCCTCTAACCATCCTAGCCTCTAATATTCAGACTGCCCACCTTGAAGGTAGAGCTTCTGCAGCATTATTTCTGGATGTCCAGAAAGCATTCGATTCTGTCTGGCACCAAGGCTTATTGTATAAATGTCACCTCCTAAATATCCCTCGTCATATCATTTTTATCATTAAACAATTCCTCTCTAATAGATCCCTAAAAGTAAAAATCCATAACTGCCTCTCTTCTTCTTTTACTCCTTTACTCCCGAACAAGGACTCCCTCAAGGCTCTCCCCTTTCACCTCTATTATACAACATTTTTAGCTCCGACATCTATAATCCTGATCCTCTCTACTTCAATCCTTCCAAATATCTCCTGCAATTTGCAGATGATACTGCCCTAATTTCCCATGCTCCCACGTTACCAAAAGCCCTCCAATTCCTTCAAGAGCTTATTGACTCCCTCCAACACTTCCATCGCACCAATAATTTCCCTTACAATGTTTCAATTTCCCAAACTATTATCCCTCCTTCAACTTCCGTTAAATACCTGGGCATTACCATAGACCCCAAAATCAATTTTAAAAAGCACACAGCTATAATTAAAGGCAAAATAACATCTAGAGCAAAATATTTCCGATGCTTAATATACAGAAATGATGGTATTACTATCAAAACAGCAGTCAAAATATATAAGATGATTTGTCGCCCATTATTGGACTATGGTTGTGCTCTCTATCCCAATCCCAACAATCCAACCTCCCACAATATCGAAGTTAGCGAGCGAGCATCCCTCCGTACCCTAACAAAACTCCGTCATCCTCTTAATCCCTTACACAATCCTTCTAACCAGTTTCTCTATGATACCACTTTAGTTATCTCCATCCTAGAACGTCTTCGATTCCTATCAGAAAAATTCTCAAAAAATCCTTTCAACTTTCACATATTATCCTTATATTGTATTCCTAGAAATCCTAGTGTAAACCCCAAATTTAAAAATCCTAATTCAACCATACTTGATTTCATCTCATCGTTTCATCCATCTACGCTTTAACGACTGACGCCATATGACTGGACAAAACAAGGCAGAAAGACCTATGGTCGATAACCTTTTGACGAACTAACTCACTAACGCATCATCCATTATTTATTATTTAAATGTAAATATGTATAGTTTGTCAATAAAAATGTGTATTATTAAAACTTTCAAAGTTTGCATAATATACCATTTTTTGTATGTGACATAGTCCTTCAAATTACGAAGCATAAAATTTGATTTATATAATTTATTGGAGAGGTAGTTAATATATGATCATTAAATTTTAAATTATGGTCTATAACCATTCCTAAAAGTTTTGCAGAATATGTGTTTTTTAAGTTATAGTCTCCAAACTGTATTTTGGATGATGATGTTTGAATTTAAATGTATGTTGTTAATACGGTAACAATTTTCTGATGTGATATGATATGATACTAATATCATTGCGGTAATTTGTTATTTATTTATTTATTTATTTATCAGAAATAATTCCATTTACAGGGAAATTACAAAAATTAAGTTATGCTAATGACATTAAATTAAACTAAATACTAAATTATACTAAGTTATTACAATTGAAATACATAGGCTTAAAAATAATACGAAATAATACTAAATACACCTCAATAATTCACATAACATATATTGGACTTAACTAAACAACGATTTGCCATTCAACATAAGAAGTCGGAGTAAAGATATATAAAAAATAAATGCATATTATAAAATCAACTAAAATAAATTATAACAAATTTAGCACTTTAGTTTTAAATGCACCAAAAGAGTCACCGAATATATCCACCGCATAATGTATCTGATTGTAAGTTCTAAGAATCGTGTTCATTGGCGAATTATGATGAGATGCGGTGTTGCTTGTGTTGTATCGGAATAAAGCAGCGTGCCGCGATGATATTCTTGGTACATTTAAGTTAATTTGTGAGAGGAAAATAGAGTTGTCCATTTCGTTATGAATAGCGCGACGTAGGAAAATAACCATTGCAATATTGCGACGACTTTGTAAAGACTTGACATTAAAAGTGTTTAATAATTCATTATACGATGTTGTGTATTCAGTGTGTACATTAAAAGTTTTAAAATATAGCATTTTTAGAAATTCCTTTTGGACAGACTCAACGCGTTTTATATATAGCATATGGTATGGGGACCATACAATTTAAGCGAATTCCAACTTGGATCTTACATACGCATAGTATAGTTTTTTTAAGACATTGATATTAGTGAAGTTCTTACATGTACGATTAATAAAACCTAACATCTTTAAGGAATCAGTACATACTTTCTCTATGTGATAATTGAACGTTAATTTACTGTCAAAGAATACACCTAAATCTCTTATCAACTGGCACCTTTCAAAACTTATATTATTTAACCCATAATTGTATGTAATTGGTAGTCGTTTTCGTGTAAATGTAATGGCTTTGCATTTATCAAGATTCAATTCAAGTGAATTAATGTCACACCACTGCTGAATCAAATCTACTTCCCTTTGAAGTAAGTGGCAATCCGTATCCGAATCAATTACCCTAAATATTTTCAAATCATCTGCGTATAGTAACACATGCGATGATATATTCTCTGTAATATCATTAAGGAATATAATAAATAAAAGAGGACCGAGATTTGAACCCTGCGGTACCCCACTCATCGCAACGTAATTTTGAGAAAGGAATCCCATATAATTGACAAATTGAATCCTTCCTGAAAGATAGGATCTAATCAGTCGTATGATTTTATCAGAAAATCCGGCTTCGTGCATTTTTTTTAGTATCATGATGTATGCTATCAAATGACTTTTTAAAATCGGTGTATATCACGTCTACTTGTTTATTATTATCAAGATTTTCGGAGATAAATTGAGTAAAATTAATTAAATTAGTGACAATTGACCTTTTTCTAACGAAGCCGTGTTGATGTGGTGAAAGCTGACAAGAGAATTGTCTGTATAATTGAGTGAAGATAGAAGACTCAAATATCTTTGAAAAATTATTAATAATTGTAATTGGTCGGTAATTTTTTATATCAGACTTATCACCACCTTTATATACAGGAGTAACTTTAGCAATCTTCCACATTTCTGGAAAAGTTGCAGTTTCAATAATTAAATTATAAATATATCCTAAGGGACGAAGAAATATTTCCAAACAATCTTTTACGAGAAAAGCTGGAAGGCCATCAGGTCCAGCAGTATTATTTGGGCGCATATTTCTAGCAGCAGATTTTATGCAGTCATGAGATAACGGGTGTAAAGTATGTATAATAGCTCCTGTTTGTTGTTTGTTATTAGTGTTCTCGTTAGTTATACTGTTTTTGTTATATACGTCTTCAAAAAAGGTGGCAAATGCATCGACTATAATGTGAGGATCTGACAATTCATGATTACCGTTAATTAACTTGCGAGGTATTCTGGATTCATTTTTACGCGAATTCATATAAGACCAAATTTGTTTAGGATTGTGAATAATATTCGCTTCAGCTTGTTTTATGTAATTATCATGATCGTTTTTTATTTTTATTTTTACATCAGCACGTAATCTTGATAGTTTCATTTTTAAGTAATTAAACCGGTGTTTATATAACCTTCGAGTGCGGTTTTTACATTGTAACAAGTGTATAGTTTCTTTGCTGAACCATGGTGGGAACTTTTTTTTGCTATTTTTGCTATCAGTACATCCTTTACGTTTAGGTACACAGCGTTCCAAGACTTCGTTTATAATTGAATATAAAGCATTGCAAGCATCATTTACATTACTGTAGTTCAAAAAATCATCCCAGTTACAACGTGCTAGTTCTGAGTATACTATCCTTAGGTCAGCTTTGCGAAAGTTGAATTGTGAAACCATATTATTAGGGATAAAACTTGGAATAGTTGGTGTAAAAATACTAAATCAAAAGTTTAAGACAGGGTGATGTGGATCAGGTTCAATCAAGATTTCCGGAATATCGTGCATTTTTAAAGATATATCGGAAGATGCAAGAATTAAATCCAATGTTCGATTATTGATATTGAGAACGTTGTTATGTTGAATTAAGTTATTAAATCCAGTAAAGTTTGAATATAAAGATATTATGTTATTCTGGCCTCTGTTCATAGTTTGATAAGCGTGAAGTAATGGAATATTGAAATCTCCACATATTAAAATATTGGCAGTAAAATCAAGTTTTGTTTCAAGTAAATTAAAGAGTAGCTCATAATCAAGAGAATTTAGTGATGGTGGAATATAAATGCATACACAATAAATGAATTTAAATTTAAGTATTAACTTAATAATGATAATATCAATACCCAAATATGGTGAGTTATAAATTAGTTCAGCGATTATTTGATTTTGCACTGCAATCATGGCTCCACCACCACGTTTATTTTTGCGATCGCACCTAAACACATTATAGTTATTTGGAATTATCTCACTATTGTAAATGCCATCATGCAGCCACGTTTCTGTGAAAAAATATACATCAAAATTATTAGCACATACATTGTTATATAGCGTATTGGTTTTAGTTGAAAGACCTCGCACATTTTGATAATAAATATTCAAATCTATCTGTTGGGAAGTGATTAGTTTTCCGAGACGATTTTTGGAATATCTTTAATATATTTGATTCTTAGATTTCCCTCTCCATTTTCCCGTCTCCTCTTCAGTTCCTCCCGAATAAGTTTTTCATAATCCATTTGACGTGGTGTTTTGTCACTGCGTATACTGATGTGTTTAAAATTTGCATTATTTCTTAGATGTTTAGACCGGTAGAGTATAGCTTTGGCATCTGAGATATGTTTAAATGTAATTTTTAAAGGTCTAGGTTTATTGCTGATGGGTTTGCCAAGCCGTAATATTTTAATAGGAGACTGTGCGTTGTTACATATGATATTAATGATACCATTCACAGCGTTTGCATCAGCATCGGCCTCAGGTGATTCCTCAACATTGAATATCATAACCGAGCAAGCTCTGTTTTGTCTATTGGTTATTTCTTCAAAAATAGATTCACTGTTGTTAAAGTCAAGTTGGGTTACTTTGGACTCCAAAACTTCCATCTTCTTTAGTAGGTCACAGTTAATTGTTCTTAGTGTGTCGTTGTCTTTTCTTAAAAGTAACATTTCGTTTATCAATGTTCTTATATCGACATTTTCTTTTCTTAAGTGTTCACATTCTGAAGTTAAATTATTTACTGAAATTTGAAGTTCACTAATCGATTTTAATAACGTATTAACATTTAAATCAGCTAATATTTGTTACATTTATTTCCCCCCATAACAGGCTTACCGCATGGGCCTGAGCATAATCCTGAACTATCTTGATTGCTGGGCATTATTTGAGAATAGTTATTATTTGATATAAAGTAATAAACGTTTAGTACATAAAAAAAAAACAGGGATACTACTTTTCACACGACCCGGTCTTTTGTCGTGACTAACTAAATGACATGACAAAGGTAGACCACGGTAATAGGTTATTAATATGATGTTAATATTAGTAAAAATACATGCATAAATTATATTATACTTCTGCCTCTTATAATAATTTCACGATGAGCAGATTAGGGTACATTGAACTCGTCTCGTGAATTGTAAAATCAAGAATTTAATTCAGAAATTCCCGGCGATAAAGCGAGAAAAAAAAGTAACAAAAAAATCAGTCAACGTTCATGAATCGTGTAAAATTAACAACAATGAAACACTGATTACTCACAATCTATTCACGCTATCAAGTTGAGATTTGAAACAAGTAGCACTTATACCTTCTAAAGGGTGGTTGGTAAATTTGAATAATTTTGGTTCACTTATATCCACTAAAATCACCGATTAAATGCGGAGCACATGTGTTAAACTCTAGCGCGCTAAACCATATGTCTATACAGGATTTACTTTTACCACATATTCTGGTATATTCTTTTATTAGAAATTTAATTAAATAAAATAAAATTAATTAAATTGTTACTTAACCCGTGGTGAAACCTTTTTATATTAATTAGATGTTAATTAAACTCTTCGTGTTGATTCACAATTTTTATATATTTCTCCGACTAGTTTCGACCGTTAGTTTAAAATTTTAATTGATTAAATTTGGTGGCTATTTAGCCAGTGCTCTGACAAACCTATAATACTGACGCCGTTATCGTTTAAAAATATTTCAAGTTATTTGACGCAATTTCTCATTGACTGAGTGTTTAAGAGCATTAATTTATTTTCCATATTGTTATATTTATCTGACCTTAAGTAAAGTATGTCCAACTTTTTCGTTTTTGGCGATGAAAAATCCTGGATACGTATGTTCCTGAGGGCCATTGTTCTGGATCCATAAGAAGGTCAAAGTATTGAAGATCTACCATTATTTTGAACGATGAGTAGAACTAAGGGTTTTTTGATGGGACGGATTCACAAGTTACTACGGGAAATTTTAAAACCTAAATTTCAAGATGGACTTTTCCTTAGTATCAGCATCAAGGCGTGATATAAAGGCGAAACTTTTCGGCTGTACTGTTTTAAATGGGTTATTATCTATCGTTTTGCAGTTTCAGTTACACTCTATTTTACAATTTCATTTAGTGCTCTATGGCTAAGAGAGTTTGAAGTATAAACCGGCTTTCGATTCCGAGTGTTTATCCAAATTTATTTTACTAGATTTTTTGTTGGAATTTGATTTGGAATTATTTTTATCAACAAAGTCGCCTTGTCTAGCCGGGTGTTTGCGTATATTCACAGTCTGGCGGTGTTCATCCGATTGCATAGGAATTTTTTAATATTTTTGTTTTTGTGCATATTTGATACAATAGATGGACTTCGATTTTTCATTTGATGTAATTCATTCAGTAGATTAGTTTATTGTTTCAAAAAACGAAATATTTCATCCTTATTATCATTTATTTTGTTTTTTGTATCATCAGTTCTTTTAAATATGTTATTTCCACATTTAATGGATCACTATCAATATCAAAATAAAAACAATTCAAATAAAGTTATGTTTATTTTAATGAAAGGTACTAATACTCAATTAACTTTTATACACATAAAAATGTACCGAAAAATTGAGTTTCGTTTAATATATCAAATGGATTTTTTGGGAGAATTCATAATTACATATAGGAGATGAAGGTTTAAAACAAAACAAAAAATATTGCGGGCACACAAATAATTTAATTTGAAAATATGTTCGAGCTTTTATATCTGGGAATAAATAAATTCAATTTTACACCGCTGATGGTTGTATAACACGCAACGTACCTTTGTATAATTCAGTATTCTTTCTTAACTACTTTTTTCATATATTTCGTTTCTATATTTGGTGTTATTAGCATAATTTTAGTAAGTTAATATATGTAGTTAAGATATGGATATTTGTAAAATTGGTAGACTTGTATTGATCTATAAAAATAATTATATATTTACATATATAAGGGAATAAAGGGTGGCCGCTACTATTTGCCACTGGGGTATAATTAATAGCGCCTTAGAGTAACGGGGGCGATTCTTTAAAGTAATAAACAAGTACATACACAAATACACAAACAACATGGTGGAAGGATTGTGTGATCGATAGCCAAACATTACCACTACTACTACTAGAGGAATCATTTATTATGTAAACCATCAAATATTAAATCATTTATTATGTAAAGGGTCGTATTATATTCCTTAAATAAATAATAAACTATATATTTTAAGTTTTTGTTTCAGAATAAAGAATTGATGTATAAACCACCCACATAAAAATCTATACACGTGTGTACACCGCGGTTTCTCTGATACACGCTGAACTGAACAGAAAATAACGTAACGCGTTTCTTTGTTTGCTTTGTATTACATAAAGGAAAGTTATGCGAGGGACAAAGGGAAAGCACATTTTTCAATATTTATATGCGTCGCATTAAATCAAACCTTTCACGCCATAATGACGGAATTGTATAAATAAATAAGCGGCAGTGCGAAAGTTATTTTCCTTTTTTCAATTTGTTTCCTTCGTCATAACTAAAACTTCGGAACGAGCACGAGCACGAGGGGATGTTTCCGCGTCTGGGCCTGGCCCTAGCCTCCGGCTTTAATAAAGGGTATTACGTTATTTGTAAAAGTGTAGATGTAAAAGGCATCTAAAAAGAGAGAGTATGTAAGACGCAAGGTGGAGCAGGGTGAATCAATTGCGGACATATAGGGACCGAAGCACTCACGCAAAGACATAAAGCACACGTCGCGCGTCACATGGGAGGAATTAGAGGTCGGAGGGGCCGTAAGGAAGACCGAATTTACGACCGGTTTCGCCGCCGCGTCTGTTTGAACGCTATGCTAACCGCACAGTACACCCTCTTCTCCACCCCACTGCCACCTTCCCTGTCCACCAACCCTTGTTTATTACATACTACTTACATTCTATATACACGTACCTACTCATTTCCCTCCGCCATGGTCTAATCACAAACAAATATTTAAAGGTAAACAGGGCTAGGTCCACTATTCGCTCAGATGTTTGCAAAGACAACACCTTCGTACAAATCAATAGATACTTTTCAAGTGCGTCTTGTATCCATTTGTTGATATATATCTTTATAAAATAAATATTTTAATTCAGGGCACCTTCATAAGGTTTACACAAACATTGGTAAATTCTCTCATATTTTAAAGAATATTAGTTAATAATTTGATACAGAATTGAGACATCTATTTCGTTTACAGAATTTATTTGTGAACATTGGATGTCTGAATTATAACCCCAAGCTGATATTCTAAATTACTTTAAGGTCGCATGTTCTCTTAGCTCTCAGGAGGCAAAAATGATGGCAACCTTGGGATGATAAAACGAAATAAGTTGCAAGCCTCTGATTTTTCTCTCGGTTGAAGAAACATGCGAGATGTAAGGAATTTTTGTAGGAAATTATTATTACTATTTGCATTTATTGATCACCTAACAGTAATTACATTCTATTAATCAATCCATTATCTCCAACAATAAATCTAATGTTCAATTTATTGAAAATAATAGGAAAATTTTATCTTTAACTTATGAGGTCACAATATATGGGGCTTGCATATCACAACGTCTTTACTAACAGTGAACAATAAGTATACATATATCGTTGTAATAGACCTTATCGGAATACAAATTAATTTACAAAACAACTCTAAAATTAATCTAAAATGGATTACTAAACCAATCACTTGGAAAAATAATATATCTGATGCGTATATGACGTGAAATACGTTACACAACAAACAAGCTACACTCTTAATAAAACAAATTAAAAAAATAATATTGATTTCTGTAAATATTTAAAATTTTCTGAAATACTCTGTGCAAAATTAGGAGACTTTATAAAAATTATATATATAAAAGAAATAAAATTACTATGGTCGAAATAGATATTATTATTAGATTTAATAAAAACATCATTTGATAAACTTAATATTAATATTTCAATTAGGACACAATTTTTAAATATTCTTGAAATAATTTTAAATAATAATTACCTCTAATTCGAAAATAAATTTTTTAAACAGACATAAGGACTTGGAATTACAATTCACCTTTAAGTCCATTTTTAGCCGAAATTTTCATGTGTAATTTAACAAACATAAAATTAGATTCTCCATTAGGTAAAAAAAAAACACATAAAATGTGGTTTAGATACGTCGATGATAATTTAGCTTCATTTATAAGAACAGTTAGACAAATAACACAATTTTTAGAATTTATTAACAACCTCCACGCAAACATAACATTTACTGTTGAAAGCGAAACCAATAATAATATTAAATTTCTAGATTTTTCTAAAACAAAAACTAATCCATCATTAAAATTTGAAATTTAACGAAAACCTATAATTTATTGTATGATTGTTTCATTCTGTATTTATTAATAAATTGGTCAATGATTATTAATAACCATTTGAAAAAGCTATAGTTTATATGATTTTATTTTCTGAATCAAGTGCTGGATTGGAAAGTGGAATATTAAAAAGTCGAAAAATCATAGAATTAAACGCAGACAATTTATGTTTTAGTATTTAGAAGAGTAAGGGATTACTCTTCCAACTATCTACTAAATTCCATAAATTCATTAATTTCTTACATCCTAAAATAAAATTTACTATAGATACAGAAAAAGACAACAAAATAAATATTCTCGACTTAACTATTATGAAAAACGAAAAACTACTATGCTACTCAATCTATCGTAAACCCACTCAGACTGATACTATAATCCCCTTTAACTCAACGCATCATCACTCAAATCGCTTCGCTGCATTCCATGCACTCATTGATAGGGCCCTAAATACACCGCTTAACCAAGAAAACTACATTAAAGAAATCCACATCATAAAGCAGATAGCTGCTAATAATAAATATAATCCAAACATTATCGATAAAATCATAACAAAAAAGAAACATAAACAAAATTTACAAATTTTACAACCTAATCATCAACCAGATACCGATGACACAACCAAACAATATAGAACAATAACTCAATACTACCATATTTCCGAAAAAATAAAGAAAATTTTTCGTAGATATGACATCACCACTATATTTAAAAGTTGTAATACCATCAAAACTATATTCAGTAAACCTAAGGACCCAACAAAAGTGGAGTTTATTCCCTTACATGTGACCAGTGCAGTGCTACATACATTGGTGAAACAGGTCGAGCGTTAAAAACACGTTTTAGAGAGCATTTAACGCAAAGACATATTTCCAATTTCGGGAGACACCTTTTTATACATAATCATACCTGCACAAATACTAAAAACATAAAAATACTCCATAATACTAATAATATATACGTACAATGTCTTAACGAGCAAACACAAAATGTCACAAAACCACTATTTAAATACTTAACTAACCCATTCTAACCTTTCCACCTTCTACATACAATTCCTACCGACATAAACTTTTCCCATCTATATTTACATATTTTATTGCTTAGGCAGGCAACCACAGGTGCATAATATCACAACAATAAATATAGTTCCACTTAATAATCTAATCTGTTAATACACGATCAGCGTACAATTATTTAAATTAATCATAAATTTAATATTTTATCAACAGACTATAGGTAAATTTAATTTATTTTACATTATACCCTGATATTTTATAATTAAATGTGTATATAATTTGAACATATTTCCTTTTTAGACATAAGCAAAAATTTGCCCCATGTTCTTACTCTGTCCTGATTATTATTTTTAACAAAGTTTCATTATATGACGTGTAAGTATTATATATATATTATACATCCTAACACTTATATTTTGTATAAAATCACAATTAGTTTATAAGACATTATTAAAATAACTTTCTATCCTATATTTAAATTATAATTATATTATATGTATACAATATTCTTATAGCTTAAATTAATTTTTTGCAGTTTATTGCTGAGGATGGTCGTTGACCGAAACTAGTCCAATAAATAATATTATTTCTATATTAGGAAGTACTAGTCAATACAAACAATTACACAAAAACCTAATAAAATGGATCTGAACCCCGAATAAATAACAAAGTGTTTTAATTTAATAGTGATAACTTCGCATAACTTAAATAAAACCATCAATATCAAAACACTTGATGGTCAGCTGAAAAACATTTAATTAAAACAAAAATAAAAGACAGTCAAAAACACAACAATGTATTTGCTGCATAATTTTTATCCACGATTTATGAACTTAACGTAAGGTCAACTTCAATAACACTGAAATAGAACTGTTGTACTCCAATATAGAAAACTGTATAAAGATAACACTAGATCTGGAAATAATCCCATTTACCAATAGTATCAGGAACAGCATAAATTGAATAAAAAAGTGATACAAGTATAATAATCTAATTATTTGTAAAGCAGACAGAAAGAAAACAATTACGATTCCTGAAAAGAAACATACATTGAAAAAGTCAAAAACTTAATCAAGGTTTAAAACCTTCAAGGCAGGAATAGAAACTCATCCGTTTAATATACAAATATAAAACTATAAATCCTAGAGCACCCATACTCTATGGTCTGCCAAAAATACACTATATAAATATTACAGTAAGACCAATTGTCTCCTATATTAATACTTCTTCATATAAAGTGTGTTCCGTTGTCAAAAAATCCTTCCAGAATAATTCCCTGCCCATACAGTTACAACATAAAGTACTCCATGATTTAGGTGAAAAAATGCCGTCAACAATAACCCAATTCGGGTCTTCTTTGATATTAAAAACATCTTGTTGTAATTCCAGTACCTTAAGATATAATCAATAAATCATCAATTTGGAGTACAGCAGAAATTACAACCTCATTAATGCATGGCTGAACTAAAACTACTACCGCTTTAATCACACGTGTTATATTCAAAAAGAGTTTAGGATGTCCCCTTATTTCGCCAATATTCGCAGATATATTCTTAAGTGAACAGTTATTTAAAAACAACACGTTCACGATAAAAAATACATACACTACTGGTACAGCTATGTCGAAGATTTTTTTTGTATTTGGAATGGAATAGGGCAACAAGCAACTGGGCGCATGTTTAACAACTCTCAATTAAATTAATAGGAACATATAATTCATAATAGAAACACAAACAAATGGTACGATCAACTTATCAATAGAGAGAAATACTAAAACATGAAAAATTATGAAAAATGAATTTTGTTGCTTTAATAGTTGTACTATTTGTAACACGCAAATTAATTTGTATTATTCAATGTCTGTCGAAGTATTAGCTAGAGAAGTAGTTGTTTCAAATTAATTTGTTTTGTAGTCTTAGTAAGACTCATTGTTGTAGATTCACGAAATGTTTTCGTATTTTTAAATTTATTAATAGAGAGAAATAGCTTAAAATATGTAATATATAGAGAACTTATTCCTACAGTCATAAACACCGATGTCATTTCAAAACTAATAAAATATTCGGCATTAAATTTATGCATTTTTTGTTACATACATAGTCCGCTTAGCGAAGAAAACTTAAATCGAGAACTGAAACGCAAGAAGAGTAAAGTAGACAGAAAATTGAAATGAAAATGGGAAAAGGAAGCAGTTCGAAGATTATTCAATGGAGAAGGAACTAAAGTTCAAAGAAAGTTCTCAGCAATTCCATACATAAGTAAGAAAATAACATAACAATTAAATAAACAAAACTTACAAGTGATTAAAGTAAAATAGAAAAATTTAAAGTAGTATTTAGTTAATAACAAAAGATCTATTAAAACATCCGGAATTTAGGCAGTAATAAGTGACTCGAAGGTTTGCTCTGGTGTACCTCAAGCGTGTCATCTGGAGACTACTTTGTTTCCTCTATTTGTTAACGATATTGGTGTATATTTTCTTAGCCCTTTCTTGCTATTTGCTGATAACCCAAACACTTTTCACACTATTCACAGTAAATCTGAATGTTTAGAACTCCTGAATGATATATCATCACTTCTCGCTTGATAGAATGCAATGGCGTGAATTTTAATATTTTAAAATGAAAAATAATTAAATTAATTTTCAAGGAAAAAATTACATGATTAAATTTACATATGGCATAAATAATAATTCAATAGAAAAAGTTGAACATGTTAATGATTTATACCCATAAAGAAGCATAAATTCAAGTTTGTTCTGCATTTTGATTCAATTGTTGGCCGATCGCTGATAAAGAGAGCAATACAAGGTTTTTCTAGAACTAGATATTACGTACGATTATAGGCATTTATAATAAGAAGTACTTTTGATTTTTATTATATACAAACATCTTTATTGACAAATACATATCGTATATAATAAAAATAATAAACATACATAGCGTTAACAAAAACTAATCTAGTATTTGACAATCGGCTATCGACCATAGGTCTTTCCGCCGATTTTTATTATTTTGGCCGCCTTATAAAATCTACCAAAGTGAACGGCTTAAATGCGCACTTCATGTTTAGTGATAATTTTATTATTGCTACATGAAAATAAACAATGTTCCTCCTAAATAAATATATTTTATAATATAATAAACACGATTTAAAAAAAATGCACAACGAATTGCTGAAGTTGGTATTTTAGTGCTGGACCAGGTAGGTGTACACCTTCCTCCTAAGTTTTTCAATTTCCCCTTCTTATTTACAGGGTAATATCAATATTACCCATAGTATCTAAAGTATTTGAACATATTTTAACTGAACTGTTACAGATTTTTTGGAAGAATGCCATATTCCGTTTGTTTTGGTTTAATAGTAATGAGCATTTACTTCATGGTATATCTTGAATAATTTGGAATTAAGACAACATATTTCTGCTTGTTTCAGTAATGTTGTAATATAAATAAAGATTGTAATTAAAACCGAATTCAATATTTTATTAGTCTTTGACAATGTAAAACTTTCGATAATAAATCCCGACCCGCCACAACTGTATGATTTAATTAAAAACCATTGGATTAATGAGCCTGTTTAATAGCAATTGGAAAGAAATGTCAAATTTTTCAATGTTTTTCCCTCAAAAATTAAGAATATTATAAAAATATGTATTAACAAAACTTATCCAGTTTCTTATTCCCTTTAACTTTTATTTCAAAAATGATGCAATATTTTTCGTACTAATAGAATTATTGGTAACAAAAAACAAAAAAAAAAACGCCTCAAGTAAACACCCACTTCCGGTTAATTAATGTTTACCAAAAGCTTTTCAGTTCCAGTTTTTAATGATAAAACTCTAAAATTTAAAGTTTCATCTCAATCGGTTCATTCGTTTTTGAGATACATCGCCTGTAGACTTTTTCATGCACGAAAACAATACTTCCCCTATATAGGGAAAGTAAAAAGCATAATAGATTTTGGTATAAATATGTACTAATTATATAATGAATTTTTCAATTTAGTGTAAGTATGGATTACCAC
Source organism: Ontholestes murinus (assembly GCA_963969525.1). Taxonomy (NCBI): domain Eukaryota; kingdom Metazoa; phylum Arthropoda; class Insecta; order Coleoptera; family Staphylinidae; genus Ontholestes; species Ontholestes murinus. The sequence goes on from OZ018397.1 coordinate 15,020,510, forward strand.
GTAATAACGATTGCAGCCATTCTCTTCATGGTTCATTTAAAGGTTCTAAGATATCTAACAATTTTTTCTAGGTCTCTAGTTTGAATAAAAAATAAAACTGGGATTTAACAAAAACAATAGAAAATCTGTAAAAACATTTAAAAAAATGAATTTTTGTTATAAACAAGCTATTTAAAATTATAAAACCCGCTTAAATTTCATTAAAAAATGGTGATGTGGTTTTCGCAAAATGCCTATTCTTAATAATTTGTTCAATTTTGGATCCTTTCCAATTACTTGTTATATAAATTTCATGGTTTGTTAGCTATTTGCAAAAAAGAACTTTATGAAGAACTTGTTTAAATAAAGCTTGTTCAGTTTAACTTTTGTTTGAAAAGTTTTGTAATACATTTTATATTTCGAAAAATATCAGAAAAAACAAAAAGACGCCTCGAGTAAACATCCACCGGTATATAAATATTTACCAAATGCTTTTCAGTTCCAATTTTTAATGATAAAACCTTAAGTTTAAAGTTTCATTTCAAACGGATTATTCTATTTTGAGATATAGACATTATTATGCACAAAAATAATACTTTCCCTACATATTCTATATAGGGAAAGTAAAAATCAATTGAAAGCCTGTAAAAGTATTTCTACAAAAAAAATAAGCAATTAGAGAGAGAATGGATGCATATTAAAGGAATAACAAATTCAATTTTCCTTAAAATTTTTGCTGATAAATAATTAACATTTTTAATATTTACTTCAAAATAGTTGGAGTTGTACCAAAAAACATAAAGGAAAACATATTACAAATAATGTTTGTTCCTTGGAAGGTTTCAAAATTCTTTTTAGCTTTCTATTCAGGTTTGTGGTAGTTTTCTTTAAGGCTTCTAAAATTACCAGCGTTTTTTTATGTTTCTAGTTTTAATCGAAAAGTTAAAAAAATATGTGAAATTTTACAAGAAACAATGGAATGCTGTTTGAAGGTTTATTTTACAAAATAAAAACATTTATTTTGGTTGAAAACAAGACCCTGACAATTATCGCTCATATCTTATCAACATATCTATTGAAAATCTGACAAAACATTTTCTACTAAAAAATACTTAAAGAAAAAGAATGTACATTTCAAGAAAAAACAGATTAAATTTCTGTTTAAATTTTTGCTAATAAACGATTTACATGTTTTTAACGAGCGCATTATTAGCTTCAAAATTGTTTCGTGGGTAATGTGATAAGGTATTTAATTTGATTTATTTATGCAGAAAAAATATATGTTAAATACATTTTACCTTCGTTTTAAGTTTCATTCAAAATAGTTAGATTTTACAAAAAAATACACAAAATTAAAATTTAATTTAATTTTTAATTTTTTTAGGCAGAAACACACTAAAACATCATTCAGTATTCATTATTTATTATATAAATGTTGACATATAAAAAGTTTGTCAATAAAAATGTGTATATAGTTTTTTTTTTTCAAATGAACAAAATTTAAAAGTTCTCAATTCTTCCTTTTTTCGTGTTTTAAGTAGTTTCTTTGAGAAATCGAAAAGTTTCTGAAAAAAGAACTAAAATCTTATAAAAAACAATTTTCTATTCTTTTTTTATAATACTAACAGAACTAAACTAATCCCTATGAACCCTATATGTCCCAGACTGTATGGATTTGTAAAAATTCATAAAGAAGCCCTTCCTATTCGTTCAGTAGTTCTCACTTAAATTCCTTTATTTAAAGAACTAACCGAATTTCAAGACCCACACACAGTTAAAAATTCCATAGAATTATCTAATAAATTAACACCTACTAACATACCACCAAACTCCAAGCTAGTGTCATTCGATGTATCAAATATGTTTGCCAAAATCCCTCCAGAAGACTGCATAAAATTAGATCAATAATTATTTGACAATTTTTTTTTAAATATAACACTAAAAACAGAATTTTTATAAATACTCCAACTTATATTAAATAGTAACTACTTTTCATTTAGCATCTAGCAATGGGATCCCCATTAAGCCCGTTGCTAGCAGACATCTTCATGCACAACCTCACCCATAAAATTTTAAATTCAGCTCTAGGTAAAAAACACCTAAAACTCTGGCATCGTTATGTCGATGATATACTAGCTTGCTTTGTAGGTACAGACTGATAACTCCATCAATTTCTTGATTTTATTAATAACTTGCACCCTAAAATTAATTTCACGGTAGAGACAGAAACTAACCATAGTATTAATTTCCTAGACCTTTCTATCACTAAAACTAACAATAAGTTAACATTTGATATTTTTCGTAATCCCTCTTTTACCGACTCTGTAATTCCTAACTCTTCACGACACCCCATAAAACATAAAATGGGCGCGTTTAATTCGATGATACATAGAGTGTTTAATATACCTTTGTCGGAAGAAAACGTATCCAAAGAATTAAATACAATTAAAAAATCGCAATAAATAATGGATATTCAATACACTATATAAACAAACTAATTTCGAATCATCAAATGAAAAAATATTTAAAGTATTTATATGCTGGCAAACAACTAACACAGCCAAATAAGTTCAAAGCAATCACATTTTTTGGTTCGGAAATTTGCTTAGAAAACATAAACATTGCGTATAAACCGGCAACCAAACTCAAGTTTTGCACATTTAATCCTAAGGAAAAATTACCGATAAGAGAAAAATCCGGAATATACAAATTAACGTAATTAACTGATTGCCAAAAAATATACATAGGCTAGACCGGACGGAAGTTTTCTACAAGAATTAAAGAACACCAGAGATTCTTTCGCCTCGGACAAGAAGAGAAATCGACTTTTGCAAAACACCTATTACAGGAGAAACATTCTTTTGGGAAGGATGTACTTTCCACCATCCACATTTCCAAGAAGGGCCCAAAAATAGATTTGCTGGAATCCCTGGAAGTGCACGCGCTAATCTGGAAATCCCAATTTTAAATGAGCAACTTGACATAATTTACTCCCCTATTTTTAAAGCGCTTATGTAACATTCCATCATATATATATCTGTCACAAAATAAATACAGTGTTTTACATACAAACAAAGTGTTTTAATTAGTAACAGGTTAATAGTTAATCGCAATAAAACTAATTGCATATTATTAAAGAAAAATGAGTTATCTCACATTTGGTAACTTTACTTTACAACTTACGCAATCAGCAAAATTTTTAGGTTTATTTATTAATTAGAAAATAAAATGATTCGAACACATAAATTACATTTTTTAAAAAATGAGTGTGACACTTTTTGCTTCGCTCTTTAAAGGACTAACATATGTTTCTTTTGACATTTTAAAAATGATTTATCATGCCAATTTTTAAAACGTACTAAGATTTGGAATTGTTCACTGGGATAGCTCTTCTCAAATGAGTAACATTTTCATTATACAGAAGAGGGCGCCTAAATCAATGATGGGACTAAAGACAAATGCTTCTTCCAAAAAAAAAACACTTACTTACAATTTATGCTACATTTATTTTGGAAAGTTTGTTACTCATATGGAAACATAGACAATTATTTGCGAAAAATTTAAATTCTCTTCACCATCATAAAAGGCCAAAAAAACTTTATACATCCTAGACATAAATATATCTTTAAGGAAAAAATCCCGAATATAGAAGAATGAAATTTTACAATATTTAACAAATGTATTTTGTTGTGTATTTTTGTAGGAATAAAATTATTTGTTTATTTATTCCTGCTCTGTTTTTCCTTTAAGGTACATTCTATAGTTGTTATAAATAATATATTTTTCCAAGCTGTTAATATGCCTCTTTTTATTTATTTGGTTGTGAGTTGAACTGTGATAGGGCTTTTCTCATTAAATTTTTGTTTCCTGTATGCTTCAACAATTTGGTCACTTTCAATGTTTGTATTTGTGCTTTTTATGATTTTCATTGCTATTGCGTGTGTTACTGTTTTCTTCATCCTACTAATGTATTACTTTTTATTATGTTTTTTGGTTTTCTCCAGTAGGTGTTTTATATTTTGTGCGCGTTCCTCTAGTAGTTTGTTTTATTTTCTGTTGTTTTTAGCACTTATTCAAGTTATTGAATTGACGAGGTGGATACATAATTAAACTTTAATAAAAATAATACACAGTTTTATTCCTTACTTCACTTGTTTATTTAAGCGTTAGATGTACATTTCGTTCACAAGGTGAACATTATCAATAACAAACAAAACAAAAGTTTGTTATTGATAATATTCACCTTGTGAACGAAATGTACATCTAACGCTTAAATAAACAAGTGAAGTAAGGAATAAAACTGTGTATTATTTTCATTTACAAAACACTTCACGTAAACTCAAACCAAAAATAGTGTAAACTTTAATGATAATTTTAAAAGTTTGAATTAGAAATTAATAAATATAATAAAAAAGGTATACTATTAAATCGTCAAATAGAATTCTTTTAAATTAATAACGTTTAAGCAATTTACAACACAACCCCCGCTCCCAGAGCTCTACCTATAATTTGGAAAATTAATTTTTATCTGCCTGATGAAGCCACTGTGTGGCGAAACATGTTGCTGTGTTCAAAAATAATGTAAAACCTTCTTAGCTGTGTAGTTTTAATACACTTATTTAAGTTTTTTGTTTTCTTTTTGTCTATCGTCAATTTTGTGCTCATGAGGTTTAAAGCATTTTGTAAATCTTTTAGAATTTTTAGTATGTAACTTCATCTACGCTTTCACTAGAGTCTGTTTTCTGTTTGGTTTTTGGGTTGTTTTTTTCCTGTTTTCATTATTATTTGAGTTTTTGTGGTCTCGTGGGATTTTTATTTCCTAAATTTTGTATTGTAAGATATAATGGTTTATATTGCAATTTGAATTAGGCAACCATATATACATGTGGTGTTTTGGCGTCAGAGGTTATAGTATGAATAAATAAATTAAATATGTTTATTTATTTCGAAAGAGTAGTGTAAATCTTACACTTATTAGCTATATGTATTAAGAGGTGTCTTGTACTTACTCAGAGTTGTAATAGTACTTATATTATTCCATATGTGTATCGTTAATTTGTATTTATAGTAGTCCTCTTGTACACTTATTACCGCCATTTTGTTATTATTTTACCAAATAAAAAAAATTATATTTGTAAGTCATTGACAATTAGAGAAGTCGTTCACAATTGACCAAATAAAAATTGAAAATTTATTTCTTAAAAACAATGAAAAAGAAAATGGAAAAACATTTTTTTTGGTCACGGAAGCAAGTCCATATGGCCAGCTCGGGGTAAAGGAAAAACATATTATATCTTTAAAATTTCGGCTGATAAACATTTTTTAAACAGCATTTTAAAATTATAGTACACATTTTGAGAATTTTTCTTTAAATACTTTAATCTCTTCTTATTCTCATCTAGTATATTTTTTGTTATTTGTATCACTTTGACTATTTTTTTGATAGGTTATTATGGGATCGTTTTTAATTCATTAAAGTTTTATAATGGTCTGCGAAGACAGAAACACACGTTAGGTAACAGACAATAAAACCAGTGTTATTATTTATCTAAGACCAATATTCGTTTCCATTTCCAAGACTGTAGTTCACAAGCATCAAATTTTAAAAAGCAAATTATTTTAAACTATTATTAAAATTGATATAATTTGACACTATTTATTCACTGCAGTATCTAGAGTATCTATGATATTCTAATTTGGAATCGCTTTGCCTTTTTAGTAAATACTCAAATTAATTAAATTTCTCCTTACCTAATATTCACGATGAAATAAATACACTTAATATACTTACTTTATAAATGTTCTAATTAAACGTTTATAAAAAGGAATTGTGTTTCGCGGAGATATATTTACATTCTCAATTTCACAAACAATAGCTTAAGGGAATCAATTAGGAGCTGTGGAGTATGAGCTTAGCAGATTAGAGCGGCATCATTCGTGAATTGAAAGAGATATGCGGAAGGGTTGAAATTAAGTGTATCGGTGGTAAAGATAATTATGTCTATTAATTGGCCTCTGAAACCAATGCTTTATTGTCTTCAATTTAAACATAATTGGTGTGAGTTAATTTGGGCTGAAGTGACGAATGAATTGTTAAATTATATCAGATTATTACCATTATCAGCTATGGTAAATTTATTAAATTTACTATTTATATATTAAGTATAACAGGTATTGAATTTAAAGTTTATTCACATTAAAAAACAATGTGAAAATTTTCCGCAAACAATAAATAACCAAAGCTACAGCATTAATTAATATATCGCAAAATATAGAAGTAAAAATATATCAAATAATGGTCGTCAACTTTTAATAGAATACGGCACAGAAAAAGGAAGATAAATCATATTATGTGGTGTGAAATTTAAAATTTTCTATGATTAATAACATTCTAATACTTCAATTTAAATAAAGTATCTTTCTTATTAGGAGAATAATGTTTACATTCCTACTTAAATTTAATTTGTATGTAAAGAAACGCATTAAAACAAACACAAATTTCAATTATTCTAATAGTTAAAGTGTTTACACTTTTAAATGAAAATATAATTATAATATTAAACGCGTTGAAACAAAATTAAATTTAGACTTCACTTTCGTAATTGGACTATTATTAATACACACTTATTCATTACTACACAAAATTAGTATATTCACGGTGGCTAATTAAGTTAGCGTAATTGTGAGGTTCAATCTAGGTTAGTTACGGTCCGAATAATTTATGTACTATACAATCAAATATTTGCCTGAGCCGCTTACATGGGGGTGTATGAGCACAGGGATATTTATCCACCCCTACAGTGCAATCCGCTGAAGAGCTTCAGCTTCACTTAATACATTATTGTCCGTGATTTATTATCCTCTCATATCAATATGTATTGGAAAAAAAACATATAAGCGATTCGGATAATTATATGCGGCTATCGAATGTCCAGTACGATAAATCATGGATGACATGACGAATGTCGGCGGCTTTGTGGCTCTGGAAAGGAGTACAATGTTTGAGAGAGAGCTATGCAAACTATATAGGAAGCGTGGTATTGCAGGTGGGGCGCCGCGACGCCAGTTAGGCCAGTCAGGCCGGCGCCGATTTCAGATGATGACGGGTCGATCAGCACTGTGCTAGTCTAACTACCATTTCCACGTCACCCGCTCGCAATCTACATATTATCAATAAATAAACTACTATTTCACATATACACTATTTCATTATATCTCCGTCGATATGCAATTTATATTTTATCGCAAGGAATGGTTGCATGTCTGGCGTTTCCTACCTGTAATTCAGCACGCCTTTAAATTATCTTTTTTTTCAGCCCTGGCCTGCTACTGCTGCTAGGGCTCCGTTTTCCCCTTGCATATTCAAAAAAAGGAACTAATTTCGTAAACATGTTATTTATGCGGGCATAAGTATATCTGCATTGCAGGAACACTTTTATTTCTACAAAACTTTAATGGCCGGGCGTAAAACAACTATTCGAACAATAATGGCGACATTAATTTCCGCCCTTAAATTGCTCTTATATGTAAATTATAAATAAGGAATGTGTATTACAATAATGAAAAAAATACCACATATAATAATAGACATATTAATTATATTTATATATTAAAAAAATTAAAGTATAAAAAATTTGGTAATAAATTCAGAGATACTGTTCAAAAAGTTATATACAGGGTGAGTTTTTTTCGATGTTCTCTATGGGGATCTCGGAAACTATAAGAGATAGAGAAACGGTTAAATGGGGAAAGAAGTGTAGATTAACGAGACGAATAAAATTCCACTTTCAAAGTTTTCAAAAAAGTCAAGGGTAACTAGATATTCTGAAAAAAGTAAAAAGTGTCAATTTTTTCAAATCAATATATCTCGGTTATTATAACAGATACAAAAAAACTGTAAAAGACAAAGTTTTAGATAATTTTATGTAGATTAATAAAAAATAATCAGAAAATTTTTATCGCCATTATTTTCCGAGATATGATGCAAACTTACATTTTTTTAAATGGAAACCATAGTTGGCTATGGCCTCATTCAAAAGGTAATTTTTTTCTCTTTAATCCAATATGACATACGATATAGTTATTTCTAAAAATAAGTGAGTTATAGTCATTTTAAATTTTCTTATAAATAAAAAATGGGTAGCCATGAAAAAGATGAAAGTAAAACAATTGCAGTTGTTTATAATAATAGCAATATTGTAATTATTAGTTCTACAAAGTTAAATAAAAATGAAAAGCCAGCATAAGTATAATAATTTTGTAATTATCAATTGGCCTTCTGTATGTGGTATAAACCCATTTGTCAAGAGGATAATACGTTTCTTACAAAAATATTATGAACAGAGGAATCGCGATTCACTAATTGTGGTATCTTTAATCGCCACAATGAACATAGATGAACTTAAAAGAATCCACGAAAAGTTTCACAGAGAAAACTACAAATTAAATTTGAGTTTAATCCATGGTGGGTTTGGATTAATCATTCTCGGTCCATATATTTTTGAAAGCTCACTAAGTGAAACTGATTACTTTAATTTTCTTCAGAAAACATTTGAAGATACGCTCAATTGTTTAAATTTATCATTACAAGCAAGATTGAAATGGTTCCAATATGATGGTGCTCCACCTCATAACATGTTGGCTTTACAAATTATTTAAATGATGCTTTTCCTAACTCATAAGTGGGAAGATATAAACCAATCCCAGGGCCACCTAGATCTCCCGATCTGCGCGTTTTAGAATTTTTTCTGTGGGGTTATGTAAAAAACAAAGTATATGAAAAATCATATCAATCTGTGGAGGATCATAAACTAGTTGTTATTGAAACATTTAATTCAATTTACATGAGAATAGTGAAAAAGCCATAAATTCAATTTTAAAAAGATATAATTTATGTCATAATAGTATTAATAGTGGACTCTTTGACTATATTTTTTAATATTAAAATTTCTCTCCTATTGATATATTGATAATTACATAATTACTTTATGCAGTTGTTTCATTTTGATTTATCTCTGTAAAACTAATGATTACAATATTGCTAATATTATAAACAACTGCAATTGTTTTACTTTCATCTTTTTCATGGCTACCCATTTTTTATTTATAATAAAATTTAAAATGACTATAACTCACTCAATGTTAGAAATAACTATGTCGTATGTCATATTGAATTAAAGAGAAAAAAATTACCTTTTGAATGATTTTACAGCCAACTATGGTTTCCATTTAAAAAAATGTAAGTTTGCGTCATATCTCGGAAAATAATGGCGATAAAAAATTTCTGATTATTATTTGTTAATCTGCATAAAATTATCTAAAACTTTGTCCTTTACAGTTTTTTTCTACCTGTTATAAAAACCGAGATATATTGATTTGAAAAAATTGACACTTTTTACTTTTTTCAAAATATCTAGTTACCCTTGACTTTTTTGAAAACTTTGAAAGTGGAATTTTATTCGTCTCATTAATCTACACTTCATTCCCCATTTAACCGTTTCTCTATCTCTTATAGTTTCCGAGATCCCCATAGAGAACATCGAAAAAAACTCACCCTGTATATTAACACTATTTTAGGCATTTTTAATTTTTTTATTTAGCTTAATTATTACTTTCCTATATAATAGATAAAAAAATATTCTTATTCAAAAGGTTAAGGTGAAGACGTGTTAGTGAGTGAGCTTTTTATTGATCATAAACAAGACGGTTAATACTTGATTATTTTTCACAAGCATATACGAGTAGTCGTGCCTGTTACTGCCTAATTGTAATTGTTAAAAAGACAATTGGTTTTATGGTTCTGCCGATATTTACAATTTATTTATAGAAAACCAATAATAATTATTTTATTTGGTGTCTGTTGTAATTTTAGCCTTATCCATAGAAATATTTGATTAATACTATCCGTGTCATTGACCATGAATTGATTTTTTTCATAGTAGTTCAATTTAATTACGAATTTTTACTTTAAATTTTTAATTACGTTTTGTTGTTCTTTGCTCGTTCATGTATTCCATTCCATGGTCTACTCTCTTTTGTATGTGCCTAATATAAGTAATTACGAAAGGCGGTGCAACGTGAAATTATGTGTCCTGTCTTTTTATTTCCAAAAATAATTCCTCCTATTAGATATTTCTGTTGCTAAACAATTATTAATATACTATTGTAAATATTAATTTATTAAATTAGAGAAGTTTACTATGCAATCACTCGCATGTTGTAATACTATGATTCCACAAAAACGTAGCGTTGTCGATTAAATGCAATGGAAATTATTGATCCTAATTTATATACAATGGAAGACACAGCTCCCAGCAATTTGATTTACTATAAATATTGTTTAGTGCCACACTGTGTAAATACTACCTTTCAAACACGGAATACAATATTTATATATAATCGATACTTGTTCTGCTACTCTCTTGATGGAACCAAATTTTCAAATTAGGAGAAGTAAAACTCTTGTTATGTTCCATTTGTTTATTTTTGGATAACTGACACGTTTTTCGGTCCTTGCGGATCATTATCAAAGTTAAAACTGATAATGATCCGCAAGGACCGAAACACGTGTCAGTTATCTGAAAATAAACAAATGAAACATAACAAGAGTTTTACTTCTCCTAATTTCAATATTTATATCGTTACAAATTGCAACTAATAATACACAGCTATAAAGAAGAAACGTGTGACGAAATGATAAAAATATCTCAAACAAATCAAAACTTAAGTATTAAATCGGTTAACAATTCAAGAAAATATTAGTTTTATGAGCCGGTTATATTGACAAAGTTAAATTAAAATCTCGGTTAGACTTAATAGAAGCTTGTATCTCCCTGTTGCCTATAAGCATACCGTGCTGTCCAATTTTATGTTAAAATGGGATGATAAATAGCTGTTTACCCTTTTGCATATGAGAATACCATGGTCATGGCTTATGTACTCGATGACTAGGTTCCTTCCACCGAGCAACATCGGTGGGCATATAAGCATTCTAAAATTACTTTGTTTAGCCAGCATTGCTTCCATCAATCTCTTAACCTTAACCAAATGAATTTTAATTTAGCGGACTGTTAACTTTAATAATGTATCAGTATTTAACAGACGTTTCTACAACCGACTGTAGTGGTGCTAAAGTTAGAATCAAATGATTAATTTGCTATCACAATTAATTTTATTTGATGATCAGCTTTGCTTTTCAAAACAGTGCATAATAAACATTAATTCAATATTTATATTTAGAGGAAGACATGGATTACTATATAAAATGGAAGTTGGTTCGTGGATATATAAAGCAAAAGGACCCGAACGGAAATGGTTGAACAATACTAAAAAAATTAAGAATTTTAGAATTCCGTTCAAGATCAAGAAAATACTCATGGCAATTAAATGAGTGAAGAAGTGTCAGCTATAGTTCCTTCGCCGCAAAATGACATCCAAGCAACATCTGATGTGAGTGCGTGGGTATGTGAGAAAAGTTGTCAAACAAATGTAATGTGTGCTATAATTGGTATTCAAACGAGACAAATAATCTTCAAAAATCGATATATTCAAATAGACAATGTCGGTGATTTAAAAAAAGGTAACAAGTGTAGCTTGCTTACCTGTTAAAATAAAATCGATAAAGAAATTTACAAGTACAAAGCATGTCCTAATTATTAAACAGTTGATCCTCTTCTAGCATTACAAGTGTTTTTGAATATTGTCAGGGCAGTGGTTCATCATCGAGCCTTACTTATGACTTGATTAAGGATAGAATTAGTGCTATTTGTATTGAACGTAGTTTGTATTTATACAGCTGTCTGCTTAAGTTCGCACCAGTTTCGACAATATGTCATTATCAAGGAGTAATGAATTACTTCATAATGACATATTGTCGAAACTAGTCGGAGAAAAAATAATAAATATTCTGTGAAACAAACCAAGTATTTTTAATTTCTAATCAAGATTTTTCAAATACAGCCATTGTTGTTGGTTTTGAAGGAAGGAATCAACGGATAAATAACCAACTTCAAAATTAAACATTACCATTTGTAAATGTAATTATCCTTTGCATTTAGGAGATATGTGACCATTTTTTAACAAATAATCAGTTACAGTTTTTAAAGGCGGTGGACATTTAATCTTAAACACTACATAATTAAAAGTATGTAATTATATATTTAATATATTAATATAATATAATGGTGGCCTATTGATTTTTTTAATAAATTGGACATTATCTTAAACTTTTTAACAAAAAGTACTAGCAGCGCATGCATGTTTTCTTATTGCAGGCGATTTTAATATTAATACTCATGTTAAAACCAATGAATCCCTGGTATTCACTAGTTTATTAAAATCCCATAACACAATCTTACCCGTGAAAGAACCCACTAGAACACATTATACTGTTTCAACATCATGCATCGATAATGTATTATAAATAATCTTCCTAAGAATGATGTTATTACTGAGATAATACATACGAATACATAAGATCATGATGCACAACTTCTAAGTACAAATTTAAATTATCCTAGACAGGATAACCACAAACAATATAGATTATTTTTAGACTCGGCAATTGTGGAATTTTGTAAGGATATAGAAGGTGAATATTTTAGAGATATATTTTCAGCAAATGGAATAAATGATAAATACAATTGTTTTTTTAAATATCTTTACGTTATACTTAAATAATCATTTTCCCATTAGAAAAATCACATTTTCAAATATAAAATTCAAACCTAAAATCAACAATGAAATTAAAAGATGTAAAAATTGATTCTAGATATTGGAATCTTTGTTCATATCCACCCCTGAATATAAATATCGATTAAAGCATGAAAAAAATAAATACAAAACTTGCTTACTATGAAAGGCATTTGCAAATAATAGTAATAAATTACCAAATTCATAATCCTTCTCCATACTTGCGTACTATCCCTATGCATGATATAACTTTCCAGTTCCGTCCTATCAGTAATGACGACATTATAAGGGCATTAAATAAAATGAATAATTAAAAAAGTAATGGAATAGATGAGACCCCAATCACGTTAATAAAAAAATGTATTAACACAATCATTGAACCCGTAAAACATTTATTCAACTAATCACTCGAAACTGGCATTTTTCTGCACCAAATGAAATTAGCTATAATCACACCCATTTATTAAAAGGGTGATCAAGAATTGTTTGAAAACTATAGAACAATTAATATTTTAAATACGCTCTCAAAAATTTTTGAGTCGCTTATTGCATCAGAAATTTTAAGCTTTTTTATGAAAAATAAATTATTTTGTAATAGCCAACATGGCTTCATGAAAAGAAAGTCTATTGACACGGCACTCTTTGTTTATCTAAACTCCAATTAATTACATCTAGATAGGGGAAACACCGTTTGCGGTTTTTTTCTAGATCTTTCAAGAGCGTTCGTCACTGTTGATCACTCGATATTGTTGACAAAACTAAACCGTTATGGGATACGAGGCAAAGAAAACTAATGGATAAAATCATATCTTAACAACCGAAAACAAATGGTAAAAATCAACGACACCAGTACAGGCACAGATGTATTATCTGACATGTTGGATGTTAATATAGGTATTCCCCAAGGAAGCATCCTTAGTCCCCTATTGCTCATCATATTTATGAATGATCTGAATAACGTAACAGAGTAAATATGAGGTATGCCATAATTTTCTTGGGAAGTAGCTCAGATATCAGCATTGTGTTTGGAACACAGAAGCGCGTATTACGAATTTTATGTAACATAAAAAATAAAAAAAACATAAATAAGTGAACGAATGATTATAATTAAATACATATGTTATAATGTTAATGACTAACAGGGGAATGAATAAATTGATTAATGTATGAATGAATTTTGAGAATGAGTCAATATTCTAATCAATTAATGAATGGTTGTAATATTTAATGGAATAAATAGAATACATGAGTAAATGAATTTGCTTTGGATACATGTACTAATAGCCAGCTTAAGGCGGTCAAGGAGAGTAAATGAATTAAAAAATACATGCATTTTTCAGACCTCTCAGACCTCTTACGTTCTGGTAATAAACTGTGAGGTCAGATAACACATCTTTATTTAATTTAGAATTACCAGACGAATATATAAGTTTTTTTCAGTCGAAACAATTTGGGGATTACCACAAACATATTTAATTGTTATGTTATCTTCACCGTTTTTAATTCTCATAGATAATTGTGATTGGAGAAATTTAAGATGTTCTCTTTGGGCAGCTGTTATGTCACCCTTAAATTTAACGTTGCCAGTATCCATTATATTAGTAACACAAAGCAAATCAGCATATCTTTAAAAATCAGTTTTATTGGTCTTGGTTTATTACTGGGTTTTCCAAGGATCTAAGATATTTCTTAGTAGTTGCTTGTCAGAATTTAAGCGTTCTTCAGCAGTAACACTATTTTCAGGCAGGTTGAACACCATCACATTTGAAGACCGTCGTTGTCTATCTTCAAGCTCGAGAACTGTTTCATACAAATTAGAGCTGATGCCTCGGATTGTACATGTTTCGGAGACACTAAAACCATTTTTTGATTCCAAGTTGGTGATCCTAGTTTTTAAATCATGAATATCCGCTCTTATTTCATTTAAAACCATTTTTAGTTCGCTTTTAAACAGACCAGAAAATTCTGACTTTAATACTGTTTTGATAATTTCTGAGATAGATCATTGTTTGGTAGTAATACCACTATCATCATCAGCAGGAGCTTATGTTTCACAGATGTATTTATCTCCTTTTTCTAATTTTGCCTCTCCAAGATAGTAACCAATATCATCGTTTGTAAAATGTGAACCCAATGTTTAGAGGGCCCGTGACATTTAAGCGCTGCTGTCCTGGAACCTATTTGTTTTTTTACATTCGGAGCAGATACGAGCCATTCCAATAATATTAATAAATGGGTTTCATAAATTCACCAGGTAACTTATTTATTTTAAAAGACACATAGAACATTGAAGATTAATAACGTATTAGGAAATCACACGGACACCATGCACCCCAGGCCGATCAGGGTGACTAACTAAACACGACAAGTAGGCTTCGGAAGGTGCACAAATTGAAACAGTGGGTAATTGGGAAAAATATATATTTTTATTAATTAAAATAAACGCTAATATATGCAACTCAATATACACATCAGAAAATAATCAAAACAGAGGGATAATGTACAGGTTAGATTTATAGGTTAAATTTCTAAATATTTATTTATTTATTTATTTATAATATCTTTGTACTCCTTTCTTACAAAATAATACAAAATTTATAATATAAAACATGTAAATATACTTAAAATTTTAGTCGGAAGGAGGACGGGCGGAGTTCTCTTCATTGAAAGTTCTTCCACTCAAACCCATGATTATATAATCATCCATTCTGCTTCAGAATACCTTAAATAACTACCTATAATTAGGGGTGATACAAATAAATTTACCGTCTAGGGAGTGCGACACTGGCAATCCGCTCTTAACACTTTCCAATTAAAATACTTGGTGTTACTATTAATTATTCACTCAATAATAACGCAGTATACTCGTGCACAAACTTCATGTATAATACTAAATATTAAATATTATAGTTATTTAAGGTACAAGTGTAAAAAGTGATGCTTTATTGCACGAACTGGCGTTTAAAAACAGGAGCGAGGAACGAGCGCGTTTTTTTAAAGCCAGGAGTGCAATAAAGAAACTTTTTACACGTGTGCCTTACAAAATTTTATCTTCGATCGTAAAAGATTTCAAAGAATATATTCTTATGAGTAATAGTAGTAGTAGTAGTAGTAGTGTTAGGCTGTCGACCACGTGGTCCTTCCGCCATGTGTCATTTGTGTATTTGTGTGTGTGTAAATGAGCTTGTTACTTTAAAGGATCGCCCCCGTCACTCTAAAGCACCATTAATTGTATCCCAATGGTGAATGGTACCGGTCACCCATCCGACGACTGACCCGAATCAACGTTGCTGCACGTCAGTTCGGGGCCGTAACCGATGCGCCACCACCGGCGTGTTATGAGTAATATTTTAATGTCATTTAAATAATTCAATTAATGAAAACATATTTTACCCGCAGTGCACCAATGAAAGCGTTACTTAGCAACCAGTAAACAAGTTGCACAAATATCGGCCGCCATTATTATTTATGGAAAAAATGTTCGCTTTATTGTAATCGCTTCGACTTGCATTAAATGAAATCTTCAGAGTTCTTCAATCTGCCATTTGGTTTGTATTATATATTTTATTTATAGTTTATTAGTTATTTATATCAATTAATAAAAAATTAAGTTTTTCGTCAAACATTTATGGTATAATATATTCATCTGTCAAATTTGACATTTCTGTACAATAAAAACGGTTTGACATTACCGTGCAATAAAAACGAAAAAAGCTCTAGTGCTTTAAAAAGCCACTTTTACAATGAAAAATGATTCAAAAAGCGTCTACTTTGTGTACGATCGTAGATAAAAGTTGTAAATAACACAGATTTTTAAAATCATTTATTTTTACTACAATTGTTTCGCAAATGTATTGAATCTTCAGGTGAATGAAAGTTTTCGAATCTGTTGATTTCCAGGTTTTCGAGTAGATATAATTTTCTCCCTTTCTTCTGTTATTCTATATTAGCTTGGCTTCTCCTGCTTACAAAATTAAAAAAAAAACTTACAAACAATACACGTGTGTGGAGAATCTGGAAATCTTGGTTAAAGGTGTGGTTTCTGGATAGCAGATGATTTGCATAAGTTGAGGTGTTCTTTTTCTTTTCCCATACAAAAGTTGGTCACCCCGCATATGATATAACCTTATCTTTAATAGATAAAATAAATAACATTCTATCCTCTGAGAAAATATATACAGGGTGTCCCGTTAATGCGGGGAAATGGCTAGACCATAGATTCCTGGGGTCAAAATATGACGATTTAACGAAACTTATCTATATCCAAAAATTTAAGATTAAGCCGGAATTTGGCTTCAAAGTTTTAAAATTTGTTATTTCTTTTGTTTATAACAATTGAACGCTTTATTTGATTTGAATGAAACTTATTATTAATACGTACCATAATATCATACATCATTTCAGTTATTGTTGGCATTAGTGATTGACAGGAAGTATAAAAAAACAGTAGTACCACCACTTAAAAACTAAAATATTTTTTTATTGGTGCATCCAATAAAATCCAAAAAAAATCTACTTGAAAGGGTATTAGATTTAAAAACTTTTTTGGCTCTTACTAGTTTTTGATATCTTGTACGGTTTTTGCACAAAAAAATAAAATATGAATATAGTATACTCATTATGCACTCATTAATAAGTAAATAAACTTACGATATTGAATAAAAATTAAATAATATCAATTAATGAAACAAATCAAAACAACATTTAATACTTTTCAAACAATTTTCTTTACAAAATCCTAATACAAACAAGATATCTGTTTGTTCCAAATATGAATATTTATGAACTATAATAAAGTTAAAAATTAATTGTTAAAAGACACTAAATAATTATTATTATACAAAATTAACATTTTTTAAACAAAGACGGCCACGAAAAACATTTTTTTTCGATTCGATGAAAAACTTGATTTTGTTTTTACTAGATAAAAAATATATATTTTATTTTTTTGTGGGAAAACCGTAAAAGATATCAAATATTATTAAGAGATAAAAAAGTTTTTAAATTAAATTGTCTTTCAAGTAGTATTTTTTTAGTTTTTATTAGATCCACCAATAAAAAATATTTTAGTTTTTAATTGGTGGTACTACTGTTTGTTATACTTCTTGTTAACCAATAATAGTCATAATAACTGAAATGATGTATTATATTATGGTAGTTATTAAAAATAAATTTTATTGAAATCAAATAAAGCGTTCAATTGTTATAAACAAAAGAAATAAAAAAAATTGAACCGTAAATTTTTGGATATAGATAAGTTGCGTTAAATCGTCATATTTTGACCTCAGGAATCTATGGTCTAGCCATTTCCCCGCATTAACGGAACACCCTGTATGTTTGAACATGCAAATCTTAATTTTTTTGGCTCTTAAAAACTTTTATTTAACGGTAACAGATGCTATTAGTACATTTGTGCTTAAGAAAGTGGTAAAATCCTGACAAAATAAATATCCAATTTTTTTAATAGTAAATTAATTAAGCTTATACACGCCAAGAAGACTGCTTATTCGTAGTATAAAAGATTGATGCTTATCGTACATTTAAGAATTTACGTGAACTTTGTAAGAATCTCTACAAATCCCTGTATGATAGACACATTAATAACATTCAACAAAAGATAGATTATCAGCACCAATACGTCAAGTTCAAGAGCAATGTGCAGTGATTAATAGAAATAATTTTAGTATTTCGGTGGAAGAGGTTTTTGAATTAATATCACAACTTGGTATGAAGTCTTCACTTTTATAAAAACTATATATAGTCGTTATGTAAACCAATTCTGGTTCTTTTTAGTAACTCTCTTTCATCAGGTATATTTCCGGATGAATGGAAAAAAGCTATATTCTTCCGCTTTTAAATTAGGTGATCGTAACAACGTCCAGCATTACAGGGGTGTTCATATACAATCAGCACTTCTAAAATGCCGAATTAACACGTTGCAAAGTCTACCTTTTGGATTTTTTTTTATAGACTATAGCGACCAATTTATTGATTCAATATTGATTTCAAAATTGGAACACATTGGTTTTTCAATAAAAGCATTAGCATGGATATCTTATTTCTTATTGGGCAGGATCCAATATGTGAAAATCCTCAATAAAATATCTGTGATAATTGATGTAGTCTCCGAGGTGCCTTAAGGATCACACTACGGTCGCATTCTAATTATAATATTTGTATTGAAAATTGTAAAATATTAGATGATTTGAAAATATTTAGCATTATTAATACTTTGGATGATAGTAGTCTGGTTCAACAAGAACTTAATAAATTAATGGACTGGTGTACCCAGAATAAATTGTTTATGAATCCGGAAAAATGTAATGTGATTTCATTCCGTCGCAACAAATCTAAAATTAGTTTGAATTATTATTTGAATGATGTGAACTTGTCTAGAGTGAGTAGTGTCAAGGACCTAGAAGTGACTTTTAATTCTAGTTTTATTTATTCTTTCATTTAGCCAGGTCAGGGAATATTGAGTGTCAAGCTTATTTTGTAGTCTTGTTAGATCATAGTTGGAGTATGCGTCAATAGTATGGTCGCCGTACTTACAATGTGATACTCAGATGATTGAGCCGATATAGAATAAGTTTTTAGATCAATTGAGTATAAATTGGGTGGACGTCATATACTTGGTGAATATGTAATTATAAGATTAGAATTATTATCACGACACTATCTAAAAGGAGGAGTATTGCAAATTTATGCTGCTTATACAAATTAATTAATTGGCAATTGGATTGTAATGAACTGTTTGATCAGATATCATTTGCCATTCCTATAAATAATGGGAGAACAAGGACTATAAGACGTTTAAAATAAAAACGCATTCCATCAATATAGCGCAAAATAATCTAATCAGTAGAATGACAGGAATGGCAAATCATATGCCCATGTTCATGTGGTTTGAATTATTCAATTCAAATTTTGCGTCATTTAAAACAAATTTGAATTATACTTTATAACTTGTATTTAGTTAGTTTTATTAAGTTTAATTTAATTATATTACAATTTGTCTTGAATTAGTCACTGTTTATTGTTATTGTAATATAATTTGTGTGCATTTTACTTTTTATAAAATTAGCTTTTAAATTCTTATATTTGTATAGACAAGTGGGGATCTTTGCTTTTTACTTTTATATAAATAAAACTATACAAGTACTTTCAAATATATGTTGTAAAACGCTACAATTGTTTCGCCACTCTGTGGCTTTTTCAGTCGAAGATATGGTGTGGCGAAACAATTGTAGCGTTTTACAAAATATATTTGAAAGTGCTTATATCGTTTTACTTAACTAAAAGTGAAGATAAACTTATCAGCCTCATGAATCAATTATTTGGTGATCTTTTGTTTATTTCTTTTTGCACATTGTTTACAAAAATGTTTTATAATTATTGTTATTAAAGAAGGTGAAATTGAATTAATTAATTAATTTTATATATAACTGTATAATTAATTTTTTAATGAATTCTAGAATGTTAGAACTAATTAAAACAAGTGAATTAATAATTAAATGAATTAAATATTAAGTGAAAAATTGAATGTATGAATGTATGAATTATTGATCATCCTCATAATATAACATATAATTCAGTTATTTCGGCCATTATTGATTGATGAGAAGTATAAAAAACAGTAGTATCACAACATAAAAATTATTGACGCACCTTACAAATATTTAAAAAATACTACTAAAAAGGTTAGTTCAATTGAAATTGTTTTGTCTTTTAATAATGTTTGATATTTAATACAGTTTTCCCACAAAAAAATAAAATACAGGTTAAATTATTGTTTCCCCAGCCACGGCTGAAAACAGGGAAACGGAGTTTTACTTTGGAGATGTTTTGTCTGCAGGTAAACCGTAAATAAAATGCATTGTTTTTATCCAAAAAATGTTTCACGTCATTGAAAATACATGTTTTTATCGCCACCTTTGTTTTAAGATGTAAATTATGTATGCAATTAATTAACGAGTACCTTTTGTTAATTTTATTAATGTTTGCTATTTTTCATATTTGGAGCAAGCACATATTGTGCTTATATTAGGATTTTAACAAGGAAATTATTTAGAAAATGGAAATGAATTATACTACATATTGATATTATTTAATTTTCATTCGATAGAATGAGTTTATTTATTCATTCATATTTTATTTTTGTGTAAGAAACCCCTACAAGATATTAGATATTACTATAATGAAATAAGACTTTATTATACTTTTTTATACTTCTTATCAATCAATAATTTTGTGCTATATTAGAGTAATGATCAATAATAAAATAAATAACAATTTTTTGGAACTTCGAAGACTAATTCTCGCGTAACCGTAAAGTTTTATATACCGATAAGTTGTGTTAAATCATTATATTTTGATTGCAGGAATCTATGGTTCAGACATTTCCGCAAATTAACGGAACACCCTGTACCTAATTTTAAGTGCTAAGTTTTAATTAAAAGAAAATTTCAATCAATTGATAAATGAAAAATGTTTAATTGTGGAGGCGTTTACTTTGTGGTACATCTTGAATATACTGAAGAAAGAAAACAGGATCACTTTGTTTTACCAATTTTTATTTAACAAATTACATGTGACTATAGTTTCGACTATCAACTAGTCATTATCAAACATAAATGAAAACTATTAAGTAATAAACTCTGGCTTTAAAATATTCCTTTCTATGAATTGTTTGTGGTAAAATCTCAAGGGTTTTTAAATAATGTTTAAAATGTTAGATTTTTAAGTTTTCAACTATTTTCCAATAGTTTTTTAAATAAGTTTAAAACTGTTTTCTAGTCTTTAATAAATAAAAATAAAAATCTCTTTTATTTTTTTTTGCTTAGTTTTATATAGAAACTTTTTAAAGGTTGAAACTTTTGTATTAAAGTTTCAAGTTTCATTAAACTGACTTGTATAAAATATAAAACTTCATTGATTTAAAGAGAGCAATTAAAATTAATATTGAGAAAAATAAATCTTCTCTATGAGTGTTTCTGCATTTATTTTTTACATTATAATGTAAAACTCCAGCTAACAGAAAAATAAATTATACTCATTTATAGACTTGGGGTTTTAAAAAAATGGTTACTTCTGCAACAAAAAAAAACAACGGTTGAAACTTTGTAAAGTAATTTCTAAATTTGATTATACATAATTAGTCTCACATAACAATTTATTTTATTTATAAAAATAAATTTTTACCAAATATATACCACACAATATTTTACGAAAAAAAAAATCTTCTTCATGGCTGTAGAAAACGGCATCAATTGTTTTATTTTAAATTGATAACTATTATTTCATAGTCGATTTTTAATTAATTTTTGTAAAATTACAAATATTAAAATGCAAAATATTCTCCACAAATTGAAAGGTATTGGGAACTTATTTTTTTCTTATATATAAGATAATTGAATGATGAACCCAATGTTAAAACTCGGAAGGTCAGGAAGGTCCTTAAGAGCAGAATAGCTGATGGGATAGAAGATATTCAGAATTAATTATTAGATAAATATACCTATTATTAAACTAATAAGTATTATAAATCGACGAAGTGTTGTCTAAGTATTCTTAGGCGATTTGTAATGCATATTAGTTTAGTAATAGGTATATCCATCCAAAAATTCATTATAAATATAGGTACATAAAACCTATGCATATATCATCTTGATATGAAAATGTTTTTGGGATCAATGAAGAGGGATATAATCTCTAAAATCGATGCTATGATGAAACGTATAAACACAGCCAATAATCGCTAGTTGTGGAAGGTTCTTCTCTGCCCTACCTACGTCTGTGAATGAAAGACTCAAGTGAATATAGTTATTGAAAGTTTGCTTGCTTACAAGTAAGCAGATGAAGTTTATTTGAGGTTTCTGATAGGAAAAATAAGAGAACTACATGATGTATTGATTATTTCTATAATATTTTGCAATTTTGGCGAGACGCCTCGAAGTCATTGTGAGAATACCTATACAACTCTTTTGTCTACTTTTACTCATCTATTTTTATCAGTGGGCCAACTGGACATTTGAGCTCACAAAGTAAATATAATTATTTAGTATCAAAAAAATATAACCAATACTGTTAACAAAAGTCAAACTAAGGAAATGTACGGCGTTCGGAGAAAAATCTTAGAAGAACTGGAAATCCTTGCCGTTAATTAAAATCCAAGTAAGATGGAGCCTATTGTGGCCGGAGATTACTATTACTTACAAAGTCATAGTCAACTGAAAGTGTTTCAATATAGAGATTGTGATATGCTTTAGGAAGACTAAGGAGAGCGCCAAGTCTACACCATCAGAAACGTACTAGAAATAATAAAGATGATGGTACATTCAACATGTTTAATACAATTAAAAAGATTAATCTTATAATTTGATGTAAAACAGCATGTAATTATTAAAATAAATACATATAATATAAAATTATTGGATAATGAAAACATTACATTATATAAATTTTATATTGATAGAGGGTTTTATCTCTTTATTTAATAATTAAGTGGATTTTCTAGCAACTAATCCAGTCGATTAAAAAATTGGTTTAAAAGGACTTAATTTTAATATTGAACAATATTAGGGTTAAGGTAATACTGCAGGCAATAATTATTCCACTAATTTCCCGTTGCTAGTACTACATGGGACACGTCTGCCGACAAATTATTCACATCCATATAAATTTCAAACACGCACCCCACTAATTATAGTAATCCATTTAAATCTAATTGAAAAACTTTTATAATTCACGGCCGAGTATGAATATGGCAAAGTTATGTATATTAATTCGCATTTTATTAGATTGAAGTATAAAAACTTGTTCGAAGTAGAAAAATAAGCCGTATTTCATACTAAATAGTAGTCATAATTTTAAAAGAATAACTCAGAGGGAAAGCCGCGGGGGTTTTAAATAGGTAAATTATA
This sequence comes from Ontholestes murinus, assembly GCA_963969525.1. Classification (NCBI taxonomy): domain Eukaryota; kingdom Metazoa; phylum Arthropoda; class Insecta; order Coleoptera; family Staphylinidae; genus Ontholestes; species Ontholestes murinus. The sequence continues at coordinate 15,044,101 of OZ018397.1, forward strand.
CTTGTGGATGTGGAGTAATCTATTTACGAAAAAAAAGAGGGCGGAATGAGATCCACAGGCCCACACAGAGGAGGGTCGGTAAACAAACAACCCCGCCACGTTAAAACATTTGTTGGATGGATGATCCGAAAGGATAGCCCCATATGAAATCGGAAAAAGGGTTTTCCATTCGGATTCGATGCGCACCGAATTAACTTTTAATTTTATTCAATCAACACATTTGACGGTTTTATGCTGATATGCTCTGCGCTTTAAAAAGTTTCACGGGTGTCGAATTAGTAAATGAAATGAAGAAGTGCTGCATTGGGGCTATATTCGAATTAGCGAAGTGTACGTTTAAATTGTGTTTTGGTGTTCAGTTGTCGCAAATAACGTGAATTTACATTTTCAGTTAAACTATACAGTATCGCGTGTACTAGATGCGGCCAATGTTAATCGATGAATAAAATAACTATTTGTAAAAATCATTCGAAATAGAATTGATTAAAGTTATAATTTAAAAATTACATTAATTATTCAATAAAATATTTAAATACTTATTTTATTAAGTGATATGGAGTTTCAACAAGTAACAACCTCATCAATCCAGCATATTAATTATATTTTGTTTATAAATAGAGTCATTAAAATTATGATTTTATAAATTACTATAAATAAAATTTAAGGTGTTTAAATAATTCATTTAAATAATCCAATAATAAATATTCATTCACAATTATAATTAATAAGTGTATTGTGTTTTAACCTTACATTGAAATTTATGATACGACATGTCACGAAAGTCTAAGTTAAGTGAAACATAAAGTCGTATAAAAACTCCTACTATAAATATCGAGGTTCTTTATAGGCTGCTTTCAATTGATCGTATGAGCATTAATCAGATTTTTCTCTCTTCAATTCTGTCCCATTATCTGGATCATCTTTTCAGCTAATGATCTCAACTGAAACGTAATAATAACACTTATTTCTGCTGCATTGATTTCCTTTCACTGAAACGGAAACGGCACTTAATTTTAGTCCCAATTATATAAACCATTTAGGTACAGTATTATTTTAGATTTAATTGTTTTATAGGGCATTTATATTTATAATAATGTCTTTAGGTCGTAAAAAAATAACTAATTTAAAAATACGAAAACATTTCGTAAATCTAAAACAATGAATCTTAATTATGTAAATCACTTATTGAAACAACTACTTCGCTGACTAATACTTCGACATATACTGAATTATATATAATCGGTAAAAACCCTATTTTAATCGGGGGCGTTAGGGTATCTCTTTAATTATTTATTCATGTACAAACTGACGAGATTTCATCTTGTTTCTCGCCATTTTCTTTCCCTCGTTCCATCTCAGTCCTTTTTCTTTTAATATTTTCTTCCATCCTTACTAAGTGTCCAAACCATTTTAGTTGTCTTTTTATTTTGTTTATCATTGGTTCTACATTTAACTCTTCCCTTACTGTATCATTTCGGATTTTATCTCTTCTTGTTATGCCTTTGACGTCCCTTAGGTACTTTATTTCCATTGCTTGGATTTTGCTTCTCGTCCTTTTTGTTAATATCCAACTTTCACATCCAAATGTCAGGATTGGTTTGAAGTTTGTGTTGTATATTGCAATTTTTGTTTTTATTGATATATTATTGTTTCTTACGAATTTATTACTTATGTTTATGTTTATTATACTTTAGCTTCTTATCCAAAAAAATACATATAGATATACAAAAATATTGTAAAAAACATACAAAAATAGTACAATTTTGTGGTATTTTCTTGTGTCATTTATTTCCGCGTTACTTTCTCCATTTTTGCGTACTTTTACGCCTTGATATTTATAAGTTTCTACTTGTTTTATGTCTCTTCCATTTAGTTTTGCAGTCACCTCCTTTTAGGCTATTTTTCTGTAGTCCTTTTTCTCATATTTTTAGATTGTATTTTAGTTCCTCCTCGTTTCTTACCATTATTATTAAATAATCAGCAAAAGCGCATTCTGCAATTGATATTATTTTCATATTTTTGTATCCAATTTTTATCTTCTTTATTTTTTCTCTAGTTTTTGTGAATATATCATCTAAAAAATAATGTTGAAAAGAGTTGGGCTCAATACCCCCCCATACCTTAAGCCATCTTTTGTCTCAAATTCCTCAGATTGCATGTTACTCGTTCTAACTACATTTCTGGTTACTTTATACATGCTTTTTATGAACTCGAGCCTTTCCATGTGCAATCAATTTTTATATATGTATTTTGAATTTTATTTTAGTACAATGGATAAACTATCTACTATCTACCATCTACTATCTACTATCCCATACTATTTTTCTTGGAATGCTGTCGAAAGCCTTTTCCAAGTCCACGCAAGCTAATAATACACTTTTATTTTTGTTCTCAATTATTTGTTTTATTGTGAATATTTGGTCGTTTACTTCTCGGCCTTTCCTAAATCAACATCGGGGTTCCTCTAGTTGTTTTTCGGTAATCACTTTTAGTCTCTTTTTAGTATCCTTACATATACTTTTGCTATCACACTTATCAGAGTAATTCCTCTGTAGTTTTTACACTCTCGACTGTTGTAGGGGCAATATTATAACTAACTCCCAATATTTCGGAATCCTCTTTTCTTCCCATTCCTTTTGTATAATTTTGTAAGTACTTCTATTCTATTTCTCAGCATTTCTGGTGTTATTTCATCATTACCTGCTACTTTACCTCTTTTTAACACTAAAACAGCTTCAATTACTTCTTCTTCCTTTACATCGTTTTGTTCTCTACATTCATCTTCCTCTTGTGTATTACTCTTTTCATTGTTTTCTGTTTCTTGTTCATTATGCAGTTGTTCTATATTTAATGTATTCTCGAAGTAGTCTTTCCATCGTAACATTATATATTGTTCTTCTTCTAGTATTTTTTCTTCTTATCTTTTATGAATCCATTATTGTATTGCTTTTTTCCCTTAAACGATTTCAGTGACTTGTAAAATAATTTTTGTTCTAGTTCCATTTTGTTTCCAAACTCTTCCCATGAATTATGTTTTTCTTTTTTTTACCAGTTTTTTGACTTTTATTTCTTGCGCCTTGTATATACAGGGTGGACCAAAAGTTCGTTTACATTTCAAATGACGATTTCAAAGAAACTAGTTATGTGAGATAAAAACTTTATAAATATTATTAAAGTACACAAATTGGGATTTTTTTTTTAAATTATATCATCCCTATGTGATCCTTGACTATCTTGACACTGCTGCAACCTGAAGCGGAAATTTTCAATTATGGTTTCGTGAAATGTTTTGCATTTTCTCTTGAATATTTTCTTTTAATTCCTCTAGGGACACTGGGTTGCTGTTGAAAATTTTACTTTTAAGTTATTCCCAAAGAAAGAAGTCCAGTGGGAATAAGTCCGGGCTACGAGGTGGCCAGTTAATGGCACCTCTTTTGGACATCACTTTTTGTCAAAACATTTCGCGAACAGCACTTAATGAGTCGTTGGAAGTGTGGCATGTTGCCCCATTTTGCTGAAACCACGATCGTTGATTAAAACCATCGAAATCCTATAGCGCTGGTGAAAAAAGTTCTGTAGCATGGCAATAAACCGCCCTGTATTCACTGTAACAGCATTTTTTAGGCGATCTTCAAAAAAGAATGGACCAATAATGCCTTTTGCTGACAAAGCTGCCCTTGGGTGAATGCAGAGGTTTTCGATGTTTCAATTTAGGATTAGTGTCACTCCAATACCTGCAATTTTGCCTATTCACATGCCCATTTGGGTGCACCTCTCTAACATTTCATTTCCAAATTGGAGCCTGTGAGCTTGATTTTAAGGCTTTGAATTTTGTACGGATGTAAATGTAAATTTTTGTGAAGAATACGAATCAAAGATGTTCTGGGCACACTTAAGGCGTTAGACCGCTTCCGAGTAGAGAGTCCATGATTTTCACGAATAGACGCTCTTACACGCTCGACATTTTCGGGATCTCTTGATGTTCTAGGTCGGCCGGATCATGGTTGATTTATTGTTGAACCTGTCTCCTCGAACATCTGTACCCATTTTCGAATCAATTGAGCTTCACTTTTATGCCTTATTTTGTAATGAGTACAAAATTTTCGTTGCGCTAGAGTAAAAGAATCGTTGTTGCGGTAGTACTCACGTACACAGAACGCACGTTGTTTATCGCTGAACGACGTCATGGTACTGAATTCCCATTGGCCGCTCTTGCACTTCGTAACCCCTCCGCCCCACCCCGCCGTCGCTGCTCGTCGCAGCTAACGATTTAAATTCAAACGGACTTTTGGTCCACCCTATATTATAGTTTTCATTGTTTTGGTTTCCCACGTATATTCTCCATTTCTTTTTTCAATTTACCTATGCTTCTATTTTTTCACTTCACCAACTTGTTTGTTTCCTTGATCTATTTGTTCTTATTATTTCACAAGCTTCTTTTGCTACTTTAATGATAATTTTCTTTATGCTATCTCACAGGTTTTCCATTGATTCCTTGATTTAGTTTATACGTTTTTATTTTTTCTTTAGTTTTATTGTTTTTTCTTCCTACTTCTTATTTATTAGTCTCGAATTTTTTTTCTTTGATTGCTACCTCTGATAGCACCAGGAAATGAGTAAATTTCCGCTTCTCTTCTCACTCTTGTGTCTTTTACTTCTTTTCTAGCACTCTTATTACATAATCTTATGATGAAACGAAAATAAAATTCCTTACTTCACACTTCACATTACTAAACCCGAAATTTAGTGATTACATAATCTATTATCGACTTCTCTCTCTACTTTTATCTTCTCTTGTATACTTTTGTATGTTTTGTAGGTGTAGAACTCGTTCGTTATTATCCAATTATTTGTTGTGCAGAAATTAATCAGCCTAGTTCCGACATTTCGAGTACTTTCTCCTTGTTATTCAATTGTTTCTCCAGATTTTGGATTCTCAATCATTCCTAGTATTCCTCTGCTGCCTCTGTTAATTGTACCCAGAAGGCGTCTTTTCTTTTAGCTGTTTCGCCCTCATTTGGTCCATATACAACTATAAACATTATTTCGTTCTGATTATCGATTTGCATCTCTATCTTTAGTATTCTTTCAGAAATTCCATCCAGTTTCGTACGTATTTCCAGTTTTGTTGTTTTATAATGCAGCTTACTCCTTCTTTTTCTCTGTTTTGGTGACCTACTCCACTATATATTAGGATATGTACAATTTTTCCATTTCCTTTCTTCCTTCGTTTTTACTTGTAATATTAGTTTCTTGTAGGCCTACTTTGTCCATTCTCTGTTAGTCCATTTTCTTTGTTATTTCAGATGTATTCCTTTCTATTTAGTATAAGTTTTTTGTATCCAACCCTTATTTTGTTGCCTTTTTCCCTTTCTTCCCTTTCAATATTTCTAATTTCTCCTTGTAAAAAAAGACCTTTATTGGCATCCATAAACTTAGCCATATATACAAATAATAACAATTCAAAACTAAATATTTAATCCCTATTAACTCGTTTATTACATCCTTCTTCTCCTCTCCCTCTCCCACTCTAATGTCATCACAATCTTTACGCCAGCCCCGTCCTCTCGCATCCACTCTTCTATCCGTCTACTCCCATTCATCCATTCCTCCCGTATCTCCTTACACTCCTCCGCTAAATGACTCCATGTATCTCTTCCACTCCCACACAGCACACACCTACCATACTCTTCGCCCACCCATATCTTTCTTCCTCTCTCCTCCGAGAAACACCTAGCCCAAGCCATTGCTACCTTCTGCCCTCTTTTTAATGTACAATTTGCTAGGTACCCAGGTATCTTCCCATGTACCTGCCACCTTTTATAAAGAGGGTTGTACCCACTCCTCTCAATACACCCTTGACGCTCCTGCTTTTCCAATTTTTCCCATTTTACCTTCATCCACGCTGCCACATTCACCCCTTTTTCCAACCACTCATTTAACAAACTTTCAGATACTTCTGCTCTTTCATACATGTTTCTCCTCTCTATTCTCCAATCACTCTCTCCTACTCCCACACACGTTCTCCACACTTATTTCACCAGCCTTTCCCCCCCCATCCTATCACTTTCATCTCATACCTAGTCACTCTTTCAATGCGTCTCCATGCATACACGTTCTGTTCGTTTCCAGAAGCAGAATGTAGCTGGGCATTGATCTTTCCACCGCCAACATCTGCTTCAGGAATGTCACCTTCTCTCTCTCGATACATTCATATGCTTTCATACCCCATGCCTCCACCCCATATATTAAGATTGGTTTCACACATGCATCCCACAGTTTACATGCAATCTGAAAATTACCCTTCAGCCACTGTCCCCACTTCTCCTTCACCACATGCCACGCTTTCCTCGCCTTGGACCCATCTGGTGTGCTCCCTGTACCCCCCACACCACCTAAACACATAACGCAAATATTTAAACTCTTTCACTCTCTCGATCACTTCTCCCTTCCATGTTAATTCTTTCATTCTTCCTTCTCTTCCTCTATTCCTAAATCTCATCTACTTCGTTTTTCCTACATTCACACACAAATCTCGCTTATCCATATACCTTTCAACCCTTTGCAACATCTCATTCATTTCTCCCCAATCCTTCGCCAGCAACACCACATCATCCGCATACGCCAACATCCACACCTTCATTTTCCCTATTACAATCCTGCCCGCTTGCCCGTTTCTCAGGACCTCTTCTAGTTCACTCATATATAAATTGAAGAGCAGCGGGCTAAGCGGACATCCCTGTCTCACCCCCATCCATACTCTAAACTTTTTCGATAACCTTCCATCTACCTTGGCTCTCCCCCATGTTTCTTCATACATTCCTCTCACCCATTCCATTGTTACCTTGCTCACACCTCTCCTCTCCAAGCACTCCATCAACCTTTCGCTCGGCACTGAATCATACGCTGCTTTCAAATCCAGAAATACCGCATACACACTTTTCTTTTCCTCTAACACTCTCTTAACTATTCTCGCTAGCGTAAAGATTTGATCTCTCGATCTCTCGTTCCCCTCCCTTTTCGAAACCCTTCTTGCGATTCCGGCAACAAACCCTTTTCTTCTACTTCCTCTTCTAGCCGGTTCTTTACTATCGTCATGGCAATCTTGTACCCAATACACATAATGGTTATACCTCGATAATTTCTCGTGTCTTTTTTATCTCCACTTTTGTGTATCGGGCACATTACCCCCGCACGCCATGTTTCCGGAATCTTCTTTTCTCTCCTCCATATCTGATTCAGCAGCTGCCCAAATCTTCTTTTTCCCTCAGCTCCAATCCGCTTCCACATTTCCGCTTTCAGTCCATCCAACGCAGCCGCTTTTCCTCCTTTTACCTCTTGAAAACCCTTTTCCTCCACTGTTCTTTACTCTTGTCTCCCCACCCCCACCGGTTCCCTGCAGTTTTCTAAACATTTATTTTTCTAGTCCTGCAGAGATACCTCCATCTGTCCCCGTACTTTTCCTCTCCTCAATATACTCCACATCTCCCTTTCGCTCTGGCACGATCTCATATCCTCTGCATTTTTTTTGATAGCCTGCGCCTTCTTTTCCTCGTATACCTTCGTATATTTAATTCTTGCCTCCCTCACCCCCTTCTCCTCCCCTCTTCCACTCCTCCATTCATTTACTGCTCTCCTTATTACTCTCTTCGCCTCCCGACACTCTTCGTCGAACCATTTGCACCCCCCTCCGCTGCTCCTTTTTATTTTTCTTCCGCATCCTGCTATAACCTCCTCCATCTCTTCCATATTTTCTACCTGACTCCACTTGATTTTCTCCAATCGTTTACCCATTCTTTCCATTTCCTTGGCTCCGTCTGCCAATTTCGACCGGTCTATCCCCTGCTACTGTTCTTTTTTCCTCCCCATCCATATTTCTACCGATATTGGTAGATGATCCGACCCTAGCACATCTTCCACCTCTAATCTTCTCACTATTCCCCTATGTATCCCCTTTATTACCATATAGTCTATCGATCCTCCTTCCCTCACTATTGATTACTTTAACCATTAACCATTGATAATGAGTACATAGTACTCGAAATGTACATCTGGTATTAATAAAAATTATAAGTGAAGTAAGGAATTTTATTTTCGTTTCATCATAATTGATTACTTTGTCTTGAGATGTTCGTTCTATTAATTCCCCGTCATCATTTACCCCTCCCCCATCTCTCCCATTCTCGCGTTAAAGTCTCCTCCCACCACACATCTCTTCCCTTCGCTGGCTTTCCTGTCTAACTCCTTCCGCACTTCAACTCAGTTCTTGTTCACATATACTACTCCTATTTCCAGTTTCCACGGCCCCTGATAGAAACTTACCCATACCATGCCTTCTACCTCCTCACTAAATTCTATAGCCTCCGCCTTTAACTCATCCCTTGTCCCTACAACCATATCCCACCCTTCGCCCTTCCTTTTCCTGTACTCTTTTCTGCCCCTTTAATTGACCATCTAAACCCCCCTGGTAGAGCGCTTTTTACACTTTCCCACTCCTCTATCCTTACCCACGTCTCGACTAACCCCACCACATCCTTCCCCCCACCCACTTCTCAAACTCCATTTGCACTTAGACTTCAATCCGGCCACATTCCAAAAACCCACCGTTGCAAAACTCCCCTCGACTCCTTTTCTTCTATCTTTTAATTTAAGGTTGAGTTTTTTTGCGTTTATCCCAGTAACCCGCTTACTTATTTCCTCCCACGGCACCTTTCTGTTGTTTATATCGAGCTTTCTATATCCTATCTTAACCACGTGCCCTTTATCTTTCTCTTCCCTGGCAACTCTCCTCAAACAACTTTGTATATTTCTTTCATTCACCGTCAAGTCATTATCCACATAAATATCCGATCCTTTCAGTCTCCACTTCTTCGTCATTATTTTTATTTTGTCCTTCATGTCTTTTATTTTCGCCAATATTAATCCATTTTTCAGTTCGAAGGCGTCTAAAACATCCACTTCCACCTCCAACTTTTCTTTCAATAATTCCATGACTTTTTTCCCCGCACTCTCTCCTTTTATTCCAGCGTTTTTTATAACGATATTGTTACGCCTCTTCTCTTGCTCTCTTCTTTCCTCCTTGTCTTCTAACTCTTGGATTTTATTGTACAAGATTTCTTTTTCTTCTTTCCACTCCTTTTCTTTCCTCTTCATTTCCGCTTTTATTAAGCCCAATTCCTTACTAATAGTTTCCACCTCCATTCTTAGTCTCTCATTCTGTTCGTTACTTTTGTCGAACCTCTCTTTCATTTCCATTCTCATCTCCTTAATCTCTTTCAGTATAGGCTCCATTCCTTTTTCGCTTTTATTTTCCGGTGATCTTGTAATCAATTTGCTTTTACCAAACATTGTATTCCCTATAGGAAACCCCATCACTTTACACACTGTATATAGCCGGTATTCCACGGCAGTGGCCAGTTCTGATTCCAAGGGCAAACAAAGCGATACAAGCGAAAGAGTGCGAACGAGCCGTCGCGCATGTTTAGTTTTGTCGTGAATTTTTTTATTGGACGATTAAACGCGTTTCTTCTACCTTGAAATTAAAAATGCTTTGGGTCAAAAACGAAAAGCTAGTGAAGAAAACCGCATATTTCAAAAAAATATGTACATGTTTGTTAGTGTTAATCAAAAACCCATCTGTCTGGTGTAACAAGTATCACTTTCAGCCTTGATATAATATTACTTAAAAATACATTATGGTATAAAGCATGCTAAAAAGTTTGACACATTAAAAGAACAATTACAGCAAGATAAAGTGAGAGCTCTAAAAAGTCAGCTTCAACGACAGCAAGAGAGTTTTCAAAAGCAGAACATTGAAAATGAAGCATGCTTGCTTCCGAAAAATAACTTAGAAATCAAAACCTTGTAGTGATGGTGAATTTATCAAGGAATGTATGGAGGCCGCAACTGAAGTGTTGTGCTTGTCTTGAAAACCACTTTTTTCTAAAGCTAGTTTGTCCGGTGTTACTGTCGCCAGAAGAATCGAAGAGTTAGAGGCAGACATTGAAAATTCACTAAAATAATGTGCATAAAAGTTCGTATACTATTCTGTTACGCTTGATGAAAGCACATATTTAACCGAAACCACTTAATTATCTATATTTCTTCGGGGCATTGATACTAATTTTGTCATCACTGAAGAGATAACTGGCCTTTTTCCGTTGAAAGGAAACACAAAAGGATGTGATATTTATGAGTATTTGATGACACTACTGAGACGATATAGTTTAGAATTGACAAACCTTAATGCAGTTGTAATAGACGGTGCACCATCCATGGTAAGAAAAGAAGAAGGGCTCGTGGGTTTGATAAAAAAAAAAACAGCAGAAAGATCATTCTTTGATGCATTACCATCATTACGTTCATCAACAAAAAGGTGATGAAAGTGGTCGTGAAAACTGCGAACTTCATTAAATCACGCAGCCTCAACCACAGAGAATACAAACATTTTTACACGAAATTAATACCAAGTATGGCGGAGTGGCATATTTTTCTGATGTTTGTTGGCTGAGAAGAGGAAAAATGCTAAAACGCGTTTTTCAACTCAAGAAGGAAATTGCCTCCTTCATGGAAACCAGTTCCTCAATTTAGTGACTCCAACTTACTGCGAGACTTTGGATTTTTCATGGACATCACGTTGCATCTCAATGACTTGAACATCAAACCTCAAGAAAAAGAAAATCTCATCAACAACCTACTTGACACTGAAAAAGGGTTTACGCACTTTCCTAGACTGACGAGTTGCGAATGTACAGATGTGGATAAATATGTCGCAGCAGTAGATTTACTCACAAAAGAGATTCAATCAAGCTTTTCTGACTGACTTTAGAGATAATGAAAATTACATCAATCTCTTTGTTCGACCTTTCAGTGTATCCGTTGAAGATATGCCAGAAAATTGTTAGATGGAGCTTATCGATTTACAGTGTAATTCGGAAATGAAAGACAAGGGTGTTCTTGATTTTTATGCAAACTCGTATCCTGGTATCCGAAAACAAGCCCAGAAAATTATGTCTCTGTTTGGGAGCACATATGTGTGCGAGCAGCTACAATCTCGTATGAAGAATGTGAAGTCTAAAAGAAGGCCAAAAGTTACAGATGCACATCTGGAAGGCAGTCTGCGGGTTGCAACTACAAAAATAAAATCAAATATGCACATACTTGTCAAAAATAAAAAATGTCAAATATCGCAATGATTGAACTTTTTAGCCCTTGCACTAAAATTATTATTTTATTGATTATTATTGAATCCGGCATCTGTCAAGTCAAGAGCGCGTGTGGATATCAACCCCGTTAAGCGAGACTTATCGAACTGGAAACACGTGCGACTATACGAAACGAATTGCGTAGAGCCATATTAGGTAAGGTCAAATCAAAATTTAATCTTACTGGGAGACGAAGGAAGTGGGTAGAGGTTATAAATCCGAAGGGACGACCTGTGGATAACCTCTGGCGCTGAAATAAAAAGCATAATAGGTTGCATACGGAAAATGCACCATATCGGGTTGCATATAGTAAAACATCAATTAACAGAAAAATCCAACGCTGCAATATACAAACAACACGAATTGCATCAGACAATAGTATAAAGGAACAAAGAGAGCAATAATACTAATGAGTAAAGCAAGAAAGATAGACCAAGTAGACACAGAAGATCGGGAAGGGATTTTTAGAGTAAGTAAGAAAGTGTTAAGATCTCAAGACCAAAGAAAACAAGAAGCATTAAGAAAAACAGAATCAAGAGGGCAGGAAGAATGTAGAGAAATAGTTAATAAGTGTAAGAAAATAACTGAGGGAAGTGGTAGAGTAGCCTTAATGGCTAAACTTCGCCCATTTTTTTGAATAAAGACGTTTATTATTATTATTATTATTATTAAGTACAATAAATAAAGAAGACCAAACAATGGAGGAATTGAAACAAATGCTGAATGAAATTATACAGGAGATGAAGAAAAACACAAATGAACTAAAAGGAGAAATATAAGAATTAAAGCAAGAAATTAGAATTAAAGAAGAAAAATGGAAGCAAGAAAAGGCAGAACTGAATCAAAGGTTAGAAAAATTAGAAATAAGAATGGAAAAAGAAAAACAAGAAAAGAAAAGGAAAAATATCAATGTCAAAGGATTCAAGACAGACAAGGAAGACATAAAGAAGCACTTGAGGAATTTATCAAAACAAAGGTAGAAATTGATCCGAAAATAAATAAAGCTTATAAAATAAATAAAGGAGAAAAAACAGAAATGGTGGTTGCAGAACTAGAAACGAAGGATAATAAGGAAGAGATAATGAGGGCGAAGGGTAATAAATTGAAAAATACCAAAATATACATTGACAGTGAAATGACAGTAGAAGAGAGAAGAATACAAGGGGAAATAAGAAATATTGCGAAAGAGGAAAAGTTAAAAGGGAATAAAATCAAAATTGGATACAAAAAAATGAAAATAAACGAGAGAGAATACACTTGGAACAATAAAGAAAATGGGTTGATGGAGAAAAGAGCACACATAACAAAAAACTTATGTTACTAGATAAAAAAGTAAATTAAACAACGAAAGCAAATTTTAAGGACACGACAACGGTACTATCACAAACCAACATAATTATAAATAAAGAACCAGTAGGACAACCAAGAAAAGTAAAAATATCAAAAGAAAAGAAAAACAAAGTTTGGAAAATAGAAACTTGGAATATTAGAAGCATCGCATGTAAGGAAGTCGAGCTAGTAAATGAATTTGAAGAAATGGGCCTAGAATTGTTAGCAATAACAGAGACAAAGAAAAAGGGGAAAGGCATAAATTAGAAAAAGAACATACAATGATATACAGTGGAGTCAATGATGAACAAAGAGCTGCAGCAGGGGTAGGGTGTATGAAAAACTCTAAAAACAAGTAAAATATTTTGAATGTAAATCTGAAAGAATTTTAAAAATTGAGATAGGGGATGAAAACACCAACAACAATATATCCATTATAATAGTTTACGGACCAAACGAAGATGATAAAACAGAAAATAAAGACAGGTTTTGGGAAGAACTAACTAACATTACAGAAGAAGCAAAGGGCAGTATAACATATACATCATGGGTGATTTTAATGGTAGAGTTGGCAAAAAAGATGAGCAATACAACAACGTGATCGGCAAACATGGAGAAACACACAGAAATAATAATGGAAAACGAATGCTTGACTTCTGTGTCTTCAACAATTTGATAATAACAAACACATTTTTTGACCATAAAGATATACACAAATACACTCGAGAGGTAAGCAGCAGGAAGGAGAAATCAATCATTGACTACATATTCATCGAAAGAATCAATTTTAAATCAATTATAGACATCAAAGTAAGAAGAGGGTCAGAAATAGGTAGTGACCACTACGTACTAATAGCGGCATTTAAAACTAATAGAACAATAGAGAAAATAAAGAGCACAAAAATTAAAACACAAAAAATGTTTGAAATGGTAAAGGTTTACAAACTAAATAATAAGGAAACAGCAGAAAACAAACAGTAGAAGATAAAATGAGAAATAAGAACATAATAGAAAATAAAAATGTAGAACAATTATGGCAAACATTTAAAATCATCATAATAAAAACAGCAAAAGAAGTATGTGGTATAAATCGAAGAAATTTAAGTAAGCAGTACACAGCATGGTGGACAGATCAGATAGGAGAATAAATAAAAAAAAGAAGGCATGAAAAAAATACATAAATGAGAGAACTGAGGATAATTACAATGAATATAAAAGAGAAAGAAAACATGTAAAAACCCTAGTAGCTTCATCAACAAAAGATAAATGGAAAGATTTCGGCGAAAAAATGGAACATGATAGGAAGGGGAATCAAAAACGTTTTTACAAGGTGCTGAAATCTCTCAGGACATAGGTATATAAAAGATAAGAACGGAAACATCCTCAAAGAAGATAAAAATATAACAGAAAGATGGAAAGAGTATTTTCAAGAACTACTAGAAGCAGAATCAGAAACAGATGAGAGAAATGAACCTTAAACAACAGTAAATATAGAACACCTAGAAGACTTTACAACTCTAGAAGAATTAACTGAAGTAATTAAGAAACTGAAAAATGGAAAATCACCCGGGTACGACAAAATAACTTCAAACATGTTAAAAAATTTAGGCCAAAACGGAATGGAGTTGCTACTCTGAGAAGGGAACACAAGAAGTCGAAATTAACAAGCGAATATAGAAAACGATGAAACCATATTTCGCAATGAAGGACAAATTTATCAAGAGACAAGAGATAACAAGAACCACAAAGATGAAAGTATTTAAAACAATATACGCACCAATACTGCTGTTTGGATGCGAATCGTGGAATCTCAATAATAGACAAAGAAGCAAACTGCAAGCGGTAGAGATGAAGTATTAAAGAAGAGTGATGGGAATAACTAAGAAAGACAGAATAAAAACACAACAATAAGAGAAGAGCTAGACTGCCAAACGATATTTTAGACAATAGAAGAGAGGCAACTTGGTTGGTGGAGACACCTAATAATAATGGAAGAGATAAGACCAGTAAGAAGAATATGGGAAGCCAAGATACAGAAGAATAAGAATGTGGGAAGGCCGAGAAAAAGATGGGACAGCACTGTTGCAGAAATATTAGAATTACAAAATTAGCCAAAGACAGAACAACATGGAAGAGGTTCATCAAAAGTTAAAGCTAAATACATCCGACACCACAATAGGTGGTATAAGGAAATAAGATTATATATACTAAAAAAGGTTGAAGGCGTATGATTTGGATCATTCGTTGATTCTTTGTTCCATCTCTTGAGACCTACTCTTCAAGCAAACCTAAACTTGTCCTCTTCTTACTTGCCTATCCGACATAGGGGATCTTTTGCCATCCCTATGTTATGGAGGTGCTTGATAAGTTTGCAGAGCTGAGTAAGGGTACCGATTAGGAACCGAAACCTGTTTCTTGATAGTTAAATGTATTTCAGCTTCGGTGTTGGTGAGTGGATAAATTTTGATTGATCCCACCTCTCTCAGTATTATTATTATATTATGTTTGATACCGTTTGGTGTCGGGCTTCATTTGCTTATTGCACCTCCCTTACATGTATGTAAAGAGGGTTGAGGTTCAGTAGAGTTTAGAATGCAGCAGATATCATCTAAATTTATAAATCTTAAACTGATTCATCCACGTGCGACCTAAAGTGTTTATAATATAAAATTTAGTTTAAACTTAAAGCAGTAAATTAATAAAAATATAGCAAATTGTATTGTGTTTTTTATATTCGTATGAATATTGATTTTAAGTGTCAGATATAAATGTCAGATATAAATACGTGCTGGTAATATTAATTGACTTCAATAAATCATTTGCAATTATTTATACACCCGTATAACGTACAAAAACGTTACAATATTATGAAGCCTACATTAAAACAATCAACTCAAAATTTTTAATAACAAATATTGATGAAGTGGATACATGATGATACTCCATAATTCACTGAAGTGAAACGAACAGTTTCAATAATAACAAATATTTTATGAATCATAAACTTAATTCTGGCATCAATTCTACGAAAACACAGCTTACCGTTTTAAAGGAAAAATCAGAAACCGATACAATTAGAATGGAATTTACATGTAAAACGGATAAGACGATCGATTTATTCGAGTATTATTCACGCCCAAATTAATCTCCGCCCTAATCTCCACCAACAGAAATTGCAAGAGGGACGATATCGAGGAAGTGTGCACACGAATTATTAAAAATACACTTCCGCAGTAGTTTTTGCTACCGCATTTGAATATTAAGAGGCTTACGGGATTACTTATTGCACAAGCCGTTTTATATTTCTTTTCCGGGCAAATAAAAGGAATTAGAATTTATAGGGGGGACGTACGTATGCGCGCCGTTTCTAATTAAACTGTATTAGCAGAGCAGAGTAGTAAATTATAGCAGTGCATGTCTTAGTTTATTCCCAAGGGTGTGAAATCTCTTTAGAACACCTGGATGTGCTAGATGTGTTGGAAGTGTTGGCGGAAGGGCCTGGTGATGTAGGGCTCTGCCTATCTCGCTGCCTGCTCTTCCTCGACGACGTCCCTTGATTTATTTCTACGGTTATTCCAGCAGTTATCTGACCGACACTTCCTCTTTACAAACACCCAGGAATCCGCTGAAAGAATGAATAAATGAATAAAAAAAAACAGATAGTGCCAGAAAACCTTTAGAGAGATAAATACGCCCCATTGATGCGCATATTTTACCTTCCTTTCTTTCGTTCACCTTTATGAACGGTGTGAATTGATATACGAGACGCATACATGGGATATGAGTTTATTTTTCAAAAAATTTTACTACACCATGCTATTATGCAGACGTAAATCTATTA
This sequence comes from Ontholestes murinus, assembly GCA_963969525.1. Classification (NCBI taxonomy): domain Eukaryota; kingdom Metazoa; phylum Arthropoda; class Insecta; order Coleoptera; family Staphylinidae; genus Ontholestes; species Ontholestes murinus. The sequence continues at coordinate 15,060,475 of OZ018397.1, forward strand.
TAATAAATATGTTCAAATATGTGGGATGGCCATATTTAATTAATAATTTCAAAACAAGTTTAATTAAATTTTAATTAATTATTTAACTTGGGACTCATACTAGGAATTTGCAAACTAATGTCGGCATTGTATTCAAAGGATGTTTACGCAATGCATAATATAAATAGATATTATACTAAATTAACAAAGAAAACAATTATTTTTTTCTATCTATAATGTATATAAATAATAGACTATTCTTAAATTATTTTAAATCTCTCGTTACTATATTTGTAGTGACGTTTTAATTTTCATTAAATGTAATTGCGAAATAAGGTAAATTGGTTTCATTAGTTTCATATTTTTTTTCTTACACGCTTATACAAATTTCCTAACCAATTTCGATTATAATATCATTTTCAAAGGGTTTTTTATGATACCTCTGTAGACTGGCTAAATATTGCAAATTTTATAATTTATCTCTAAACATTATATGACACACGTTTGCGTTATAAAAGTAAAAATAATGTGCGACCCTATATTTTATTTATTAGGAAGTGAAACCTCGAGTGGATTAACACAACAAGTGAAGCAAATCCTGAAGGCATACTGTACATGTGCATCTCTTGGGAAAAAGACCACAATTAACCGCCGCCGTTGTGTGGACTAAGTTAATAATTCAAGTAGAACAGTTAAAACAAATTTGTTTATAATCGCCAAAAGTGTTACAGATTGTACTTTTGAGCTAAATCCATTAATTAGTTTTTAATTACATTCAGCATTAATTATAAATAAGCTTGTTAGCATATACATTAACTAAACTGCAAGTTGATTAAAAATAAATTGGACGCGAAATAAATGTTTGCTGAAAAAAATCTTTTTCAAGTTAAAAATCAAAACTTGTTTTTTCACAGGTTTTTTGTAATTATATAAATTATTATTAATAATTATCATAGTAAATCATTGTAAATGACTTATTCAATGCCTATATTATGGATAGTAACGTAGTAACGGTCGCAACCATCATCATGAATAATTAAATTGTTTAAAATAAGTAATGAACGTATATAATGCACTGTGTAAATGTCTAAATCTATAAAAAAAATATAAATCAATAAAAATAAAATTAATCGAGGTAATAAAATTAATTGGTGTTCGATTGTCAACGACTCTTTTTACAAATAAAATTTATATAGACCGCAGTCCGTATATCAAAGTCCCGCTATTGACCTAAATCAATCTGACAAATGGCCCCAGTTTGAGGCGCATAAAGAAATGAATTATGTGCGAAAGTGGTGTATCAAATAAAGCAAAAATTATGATCACGTTGTTAGCAATCTGTTGTATAATTCAGGCCCGGCGCTAACAACGTTAACCAGCCGGCCGAGAAGATAAGCCCGGCCAAAGGTTTTATCCTGATCTTGATTGATTCCCAATTTCTGTGTAGTAATAACCTGGCGATCGTCCGAGCCCGAAATATTGCCACAGTTTACTTCATGGAGCAATCAGAAAGTTATAGCAGCCATCTCGAACGATCGCTGCGATCTGATAGTTTCAACTTTCTCCGTCCTGATAATGAAAACTTTGCTGTTTTAGCTCCCCCGCTCCGTTTTATTTCTATATTCCGACCCTACATACACAACTTTGTATCGAGACATAAATATAACGAGATTGTGTGATTGCCGTATTTATTTGTAATAGTAACTAGCTAGAGAAGTAATTCCTACAGAAAGTAGTTTGTTACTTCTTAAGTTCCTTAATTTGATTATTACTAGTGTATATAGTAATTAACATTATGCAGTACTAAGTAAATATCTTCGAAATTATTGAAATTAATAGTAAATTCCGTATTTGTATTTAATATTTTTAAACATATAGTTGAAGAAAAAGTGCTAATGGCAAACTTTGTAATTAAATACTGTTTATATTATTCTAGTTTTAATTCTTCTTATTTTTAGATGAAGCTAAGAAAGAACATGGTAATAAATGGTCTTGTGGACGCTGTACTAACCCCAATGGTATAATTAATGCGGATAATATTTCTGTTAGCTCTCTAGAGAATACAATTGCATCAATTATCGCAAAACAATTTGAAATTTTCAAAAATCAATTTATGTCATCAATTAACGATGATATTATTAAACTAAAAGAGAGAGTCGCATGCTTGGAGAATGAAAATGTATCTTTAAAATTGAACAATAACCCATCAAAAACAACAGTAGAATTAATGTCTGAAATTGAAGATCGTAAAACTCGATCCAAAAATGTTATCATTTACAACTTTCCAGAATCCACTAAATATAATGTTAATGAGAAAATTGATGATGATAATCTTGCCGTCAAAGATTTATGTAAAGACATTATCAATGTTAATCCGATAAAATTATTTCGTATTGGTAAATTATCGAATAAAATTGTGTTTTCCGACGAAAAAGTCGCTAAACAGTTATTAGTAAAGAATACATTACTCAAGGGTGGTATTAATATAAAATCTGATTTAACTCGTTCGCAACAGGACTATTTAAAATTTATAAAATCGGAATTAAAACGTCGCTAAAAATCTGGAGAAACAAAACTTACAATTAAATAAATTCGAGGAGTCCCTACAATCGTTAACCAGAAATACTAGAGCATTCTCAACAGGCAATTACTTTTAATTTTAATTTTAACATTTACTACCAAAATACTAACGGATTAAATACCAAAACTACAACATTCTATAATAATGTATCATTTATTGATTATGATATAATTACACTAACGGAAACGTGGCTTAAGGATGGAGTGTATGATAGCGAACTATTCCCTGCAAACTATTGCGTTTTTAGGGCTGATAGGAAAATACATAAAGGTGGGGGTGCCTTAATTGCGATAAAAAACTGTTTCAAATGTTTTCTTTTACCCATGCCTTTTGAGATTGAAAACATAGATATAATTGCAGTTGAGGTCAATGTATCCAGGAATAAAACTGTGCATTTACATTCCACCTCATACTACACTTGATATGTATAATCTGCTATTTGACATGATAGAACAAAATTTCAACTTAAATAATATCGTTCTCTTAGGTGATTTTCACTTAGCTTACTATGCAAATATTTATCTCAAATTCAGAACGTCACGCCACTCTTACCACTATTGAATTTTACCTCTGTAAATAATTTAAAACACCACAATTTTATAAAAAATTAAACAATAGAATTCTGAATTTGGTTTTAACATCATATACAACTTGTGTAGTTGAGAAATCTGAATGCAGTTTGGTTGATGAGTATCGGCACCACCCGTCCTTGTTAATAGATATCATGTTACCGCATAAATCGGACCCTACTTTTTTAGCTTCAGAACGTAACCATGATTCTACAACTTTAAAAAGGCTCATCTCTATCTTCTGTATGAAACAATTTCTCAAGAAAATTGGTCTGATATTGAAAAATCTTCCGATTCACTAGAATGCTGCAACCTGTTTTATAAAAAATTGTATCAACTCTTAGATAAACACGTCCCTAAGCGTAAACACACAATTAATAAGAAACAATATCCTCCATGGTTTGATACAGAAATTGTTGCTTTAATAAAAACCACAAACAAGTTATTTAAACACATTCGACATAATAATTGCACACTAGAGGAATATAAATCTATTCGTCGTTTAATAAAGCAAAAAATTAAAATATGTCATCGCAATTATATTACAACTGCCGAAGAAAATATAAATAACGACCCAAATTTATTTTGGAGCTTTATTAACAAAAATAAGCAGCAATCACGTATACCAGGATGCATGAAATATCGTGATGAAGTTCTTGAGATGCCGAAGGACATTGCTGAAGGTTTTACCACACAATTCAAGAATTCTTATCTGCCTCAAAGTGATAGCGATGATGTCAACAGGCTCTAGGTAACTTCCTGGTGGACGAAGAACTTGCTTCGTAGCTTGCGCCAATTGCGACCTAAACTTAACATGGGTCCAGACAGTATTCCTGCTTTTATCCTAAAAGACTATGCAGTGTTTTTCGTTCGGCCGTTTACTCATCTAATTAATTTAATTTTATCTAGTGGCGTCTTTCCTAATTGCTGAAAAATAACACGCATCTGTCCTGTCTTTAAAAAAGGTGATAAATGCAACATAAAGAATTACCGACCTATTGCCCTAATATTAAATTTTAGTAAAATATTCGAATCAATCCTATCTGATCATATTTACTACAAAGTAAATAACTTGCTCAATACAAGACAACATGGCTTTATGAAAAAGCGATCAACACAAACAAATTTAATCAATTTCACTCAATTTATTTCTGATCATATGGATCGTTGTCAGCAGGTTGACGTAATATACACAGACATGAGCAAAGCATCCGATCGAATATCCCATAATTTATTAATCAAATGAATGCTGGAATTTGATATTAGTGGCAATATAGTATCTGTACTCTCATCTTACCTATCCAACAGAACCCAGTTTGTATCATATATGGGAGTCAAATCTAATACTTATATAGCCAGCAGTGGTGTCCCTCAGCGATCAAATCTTGGTCCACTGATGTTCCTAATATTCATAAACAATATGTGTATTGTATTGGATTGCGAATTCCTCTTATATGCCGATGATGTTAAACTATATTCAGTAATAAATAACCTTGAAGACACCATAAAACTACAAAATAATTTAACAAAATTAAGCAGATGGTGTACTTCAAATAATATTAACATTAATCTTCTAAGTGTAACGTTATGTCATATACCCTTTCAAATGCTCCAATTTTGAATAATTATGTTTTAAGCAATAATTCTATCACACGAATTAAGTGTATAAAAGATCTTGGCGTTTATTTCGACAACAAATTAACATTTAACATGCATGTTTAGAAAATATCATTATATTGTTACCGAACTCTGGGCTTTATTATTAGAAATAGTCTTGAGTTTCAGTCAGTAAATACCGTCCGTAAATTATATCAGTCGCTAATTCTATCTAAAATTACATACTGTGAAACTGTTTGGTCACCAAGATACTTAAAATACATTAATATTTTAGAAAATGTTCAGAGAAGTTTCTTAAAGTATCTGCATTTTTTTAAATACGACATTTATCCTAATCATGATATTTCATACCATGCACTACTAGATGAATTTCAGATAGAATCGGTGCACAACAAACATAAACTTATTTCAGTTATTGATTTGTATAAGATTATGAATAATCTCAGCATTAACAACATTAATAGAAATCAACGTACCACTCATTTGCTCACGGCATCAACGCAGTTTTTCTCATAAAACACCCCGCACGAATCACCATTTATTTTCACCTCTATGTACAATGATTCAAAATTACCATGATGTCCAATATTTTGTGGTCATATTTTGCTCAGATTTAAATGAATTTTTAGTTGATTTGAAATCTTGTATATTTTGAAAATGTATTATTAACTGTACCGTAATATAAGTAATTATTTTGTGTATTGATACTATCATTAAGTTCTATTGTATTACTATTTTAAGTTATAAATTATATTTTTTTGTATTTTTTTTTCTCTGTAACTAGGCATAATACCTGTTGAGAAATGAACTTATTATTATTATTATTATTATTATTATTTAATTAAAACCCTCGCTAACGATTTACTGGTTGGAGGATAGGATAGAGACCACCCACATTTGCTGTATACAAAACAATAAAACCTTGTATGAATTAAAAAAATAAAGCATAATTAAAATGTAAGTTTAAATATACATAACCATCTTTAGCTAATGTTATTTAACCTTGATTTAAAGCCATTTCACGTATCATGTATATAATTTTTATTAATTTACACACTCAAAAATTTTATATTGTGATTTTTTTTTTAATTCAAATTTTATTATTAAAGTTATTGCAAACCGCTAGGCTATCAGTAATTTAATAATGACAATTCTTTATTGCTACAGTTTTCCATATAATACATGTAAATAGTTATATAATAATTATTTTTTAATGCACAGCATGGGTCTGTAGTGGTATGGTGATTTTTCTTCCCCTGTCCTCACCTCGGGAATTAGGGCATGGCATCCGTCCCATCTCGGCTTAATGGTATTGGGGAATATAGTTGATTTCCTCTATTTAGCTTCTTTATTTTATTTTATTATTTATTAGTAAATGTTTAATTTATAATTTAAAAGCTACATACTTTAGTGTCAGTATATATTCCTGTAGGTTATTAAATTGTTAAATGTTGTCACTTGTCAGGTAATATGTATATTGTCTTGTTCTGAATTTTTCTGTCCTGATGTTTGATCTTTTTCTTGTATTGAATGTATGGGTCTTCTTATTCAGTTTTAACTTAATGCCTGTTTTGATTAGTTTATTTTTTATTTTATATATTAGTAATAAGTTATTAAATGTTATCATGTTATTAATATTAAGTTCTTGTATTTCTTTGTATATTGATTCTGTGTTGGATCTTCTATTCATGTTGTATAATGTTTTTAATATTTTATTTTGCTGGGTTTGTATTATTTTTATATTCTTCTTTGTTGTATTTCCCCAGATGTTACATAAGTAGTTGTTTTTTGCTACGAATAATGCGATGTAGATTTGTTTCTTTGCTCCTGTTGGTTTGTAATTTTATTTTGTTGATTGCAGCTATAGTTTTTGTGTTTTGGTTTACTAAGTTTCTTATGTGTTTGTCCCATTTCAGATTTTCTTGGATCCTTAATTAAAGTTAATATGTATTTGTAGGGTGGGTGGGTAGAGTCTATCCCACCCTACAAATACATATTTGTAGGGTAGGTCATACTAAAACCCTCAAATAAATTTTACTGATTTGGGGGTTGCATAAGAATAATAATTATAATTAATTTTTAATGCCAGAACTCTTCCAAGTTTTACATAAATCAAGAAACACCGCAAATATTTAAATAGAAATTACTTAGAAATTAAGTTAAAACACTAAATAATAGACAATACACATGAACATATTAAAATAATTGTAAATATAAAATTAAATTAGTGAGTAGTAATTTTGTATATGGGTATATGTATTAAAATTTATAAATAAAATTAAAATAAAATTGAAGACTAACAAACGTACAAATTAAAATTATTGTAAAGATAAAATAAAATATAAATATAACTTACAGATAAAGTAGTAATTATTAAAAATGTAGAGGACATTATAGACACTTTAAAAATATAAATATAAAAGAGATCCCTTAATATAATGATTACAAGATGATACTTACTTGATAGTGATAGTTGTCAAACCACTTGACAAGCATTTCGATATCTGATAGAAGGCTTTCTGAATTAAGAAAACTTTAATCGCCTTTCTAAATTTTCTAAATTTTGAGGGATCTTATGTTTTCAGGAGTTTGGGACCATAATAATTTATGCCATTTCGCATTGTAGGTAGGTGGATATAAGATGGGCATAAAAGATTAGCTGATCTGATGTTATGTTCGTGTAATTAGTTTAGAGTCATGTAATTACTAATGTGTTTGTGTACGTAGCACAGACAGTCTAAAATATAAAGAGATGGTAATGTTAGTAAACCCAGTTTAATGAAAGAGCTTCTGCAGTTATCTTTATATTTGAGATTAGAACAATTCTAATTGCTCTTCGTTGTAGTAAAAATAATCTTGTAATTATAGAAGAGTGACCCCATGCCAAAATAAAGTACGATATGTGGTTCTCCGCCAGTGCTAAGTATGATGATTTCAAGCAGAATTCAGACAGTGTATTTTTGAGCATGTTTAATAAATAAATATTACTGCAATTCTTACTTAACTGTTCACATTCATGCATTTTCGATGTTAATTTGGTGTCAAGATGCACCCCTAGAAATTTCGCAGAACTCCACATCTGTTTGCAAGGTGAACAACACAGTTTTAGACATTTCTGGATTCATTACTAATCTGTTAGCGCTAAACCATTCAGTAACTGATCAACGGATGTGGTTTTTACAGTAGTGTCGTCAACAAATAAAGTCATAGAACAATCAAGAATTTGAGAAGGTAGATCGTCAATATATATTGGAAATAGTAGAGGACCCAGAACTGAACCCTGAGACACCTCATGATGTAGATCAAGATCATATGAGACGCCTTTTTTAAATTTTACCCTCTAAGACCGATTTTTTTAGGTATGAATTTAACAGACGACATGCACTCGGTAATACATTATAGCAGTACAGTTTCCGTGGAACGATCTCATGAGAGACACAATCAAAGGCCTTGGTTAGGTCCATAAAGGTTGATACAGAACAGGCGCCTGTTTCATAACCTTCGTAGATTTCCTATGTATGATTGCGTCCGTCGTTGACCTTTCTTCACGGAAACCATATTGTTTGTCCGAAAGTAAATCGTGTTTTACAAGAAACTTAAGCAATTATTGGATTAACACTCTTTTTCAAAACTTTGGCGATTATAGACAAAAGAGAAATTGGTCCGTAGTTGTTAATATCGTTTAAGCATCCCTTTATGTAAGGTTGCATAACAAAAACCCTTTTCAGGCAGCCAGGGAAAATATTTTGCGCTATGCATAGGTTTAGATGTTTAGTTAATGGGTAAATAATCACATCGGTTATTCCTTTCAATATGCTTGAGTTCACACCATATATATCGCGACTATGGGAATTCTCTAGGTTTTAATTTTTGGTCCGTATTGTATTAGGGCCAACTTTGTGAAATTTAAAATTTGTAGGAACGTTTTTAGAATATTGAATTTCATATTCTATAGAATTCATAGTATTAATGGGCAATTTTTTGTTGTATTTACTGCCACGTTTATAAAATGTAGATTAAATTCGTTAGCATTAATATCACAGGCTTTATCACAGTTCGTATTTTGTTTATTTGAATTATGAATATATTCAGATATAACAGAAATTTTAGCATCTACTTTTGTAGTGTTTTTTTAGAGCATTGTAGTTCCCCTTTAACTCTGGTTAATTGGTACAAGCCGCCCTTAGCTAATGCAAGGCTTGACGAATTTGCCGTAGAACATTATTGAACCAGTTTACTCCAACATTATTATATTGCTTCCTGTAAAACTTTTCTAGAAAACATTGATGAATGCAGTTTTCGATAATATTGGCAAAGTGCTTAAATTTAATATTGATGCAAGTATTATTATCATGAACAAAGCTCCAGTTAGTATTACTAAAAAAATTTTTTTATAATTCACAACGACCAAGTTCAGATACTGGACGCAGTTTTTGTTTAATGCACTTTGGTGGTTTAATGCAAGATTTAATGACAACATGTATGCCTATGTGATCAGAAAGTTTTGAATCTATTGCTTTTAATTCTAGACTATTAGATTCAATTAAAGTTTTGTCTAGTATTATATAATACTATGCTTGTTAACCATATGTTGCAAAGAAGTCGCAAACAATTCTTGCCCTTGTATCACTGGTGTTAAATTTGACGTTAAAATCACCCCCCACAATCACAAGTTTACTTCTATCAATTAGTTCAAGTGCTTTACTTAAAATATTTAAGAACTCTTGTTTTGTTCCATATTGTTTTTATTTTCGGTTGCCTGACACGTGTTTGATAATGGTCTGCGGAGACCGAAACACGTGTCAGGCAACTGAAAATAAAAATAATATGGAACAAAACAAGTGTTATTCTCCACCTAATAGAAATATCTGTTTCCATCAAGAGTGTAGCGCAACAAGCATTAACTTTATTTAGGAACTCGTTGAAATTCCCTGTAGGTGACCAATATACTGTAATGCAGACAACATTAGAAGGCAATACTATTGCAGTAATTTTGCAATCAGGTTTGTTTATACCATTTATAGGAGTACATAACTGATTACTCTCTTTAACTGCATCACGCCACCGTGAATGGTTAGATAGTAGTTATTTAATTTGAATACAAAGGATTCTTTATTCAACCAGTGTTTAGTTAAGCACCCACCCTTCATAGGCTTTACTGGGAACAATAAATTTGCATGCTACAATTTCATTGGCCTCAAACGCTTCAACAATGATGTTAATTAGTTCCCCGATACTATCTATGGTTGACTTATTCTTTCTGAGTATAAATTCAATAAGTATAAATAGTTTGTTATTATTATTCATGAAAGTTCTAATTTGTTCATTTAAAATTAGCTACAAGATATTAGATAACACATTTACTATTCAAATTGGACAGTAATTGTTTCGATAAAAACGATCACCATTTTTAAATATGGGGAGACACTTAGCAATATTAAGTGAATCTCAGAATATTCTTATTTTAATGCATACATTAACTTTGTTATAGGAATTATTAACGTATCAACAATAAGGCTTATGGTGCCGATATTTAGACCATATACGAGGGGTGATTGAAAAGTTCCTGCAAAGTCCGAGAGATGGCACCACCGGCGCGTATCGAGGTCATGTTTAGTTAGTAGCATCTCTTGAATGAACGCAAGGTTCAGCCATATTGTTCTATTTCCTTGTGTTTGGCATTCGTGTGAATCAAGGTAGACGAGTAATTTTCAAGAAATGGACAAAAAATAATTTCGTGTGGTGATTAAACATTACTTTATGAAAGGCAAAACGCATCAGGAGACTAAAGAGAAGCTTGATAAACATTATGGTGATGGATGACAGAAGAGTTAAGGTGCGTGAGATTTTTAGTGCTGTGGGCATCTCGACTGAAGGGGTACATAATATTTTGCATAAACATTTGGACATGAGAAAGCTATCAGCAAGATGGGTGCCGCGATTGCTCACGCGTGGCCAAAAACGGAATCGCGTGAAGTGTTGCAACGATGGTTTGCAGCTGTTCCAGAAGAATCCGGAGGACTTTAAGCATCGTTTCGTCACTGTGGATGAATCATGGACTTTAATATACTCCTGAGACCAAACAACAATCTAAACAATGGGTTACCAAGGGGGAATCTGCACCAAAAAAATGCGAAGGTTATGGCGACTGTCTTTTGAGATTCACAAGGGATAATCCTCATCGACTATCTGGAAGTGGAGACTATCACAGACAGGCTCCAGATATTTCTCAATTAAGTTTTTTAATGCTTTACCGCAAAAAACCCGAAATCTCAAATTTAACTCTTTTAAAAAAGTCATAAAAGACTTCTTGATAGAGCAGGCATTCTACTCATTTGAGGAATTTCTGGAATTTAATTTTAATAATTTTAATAATGGACATTTCTCAATTTTTTTTTTTACATATTGACGTTTTATAATATAATATTTCTTAGTTTTATAATTATATTAGTTATGCTTCTATTTTATATATATCTGTACATTTATTTTAATTTATTTTAAAATTTTAGTTTCATTTTATCAATTTATGTAAATATTTTTTAATCATGTTATGGACTTTTTATATTTGTGTGTTTTTATATCTTATTTATTACTTATTTATTTATAAATGGTTAGTTTCCTTTTATCTATTTAAGAATTTGTTCTTAATCATGTTGTGGACTTTTTATATTAGTGTGTGTTTTATATCTTATTTATTACGTACCATTTGCTCTATTCTTTAGTAATATAATATGTACTTGCTCTGTGGCTTTTGATTTTGAATTTAATTTTGACAAACAAATCAAAACCATATTACCATTTCTAGATCATGTATTTATTTATTTATTTAGTTAGGGTTTTAATAACTGTACTCCTGCAATCTCGCATACTGTGGTAGAATTTAATTCAAGTAGCTGTAGATATATATGTATTTGTTTGTACCTTAAGATACCTAAAATATTAATTTACATGTAAACTATATTAATCTATTATTGTAAGTGACTTGTGTAAAGATTTATTTCTATTAGCACCAATAAAATATCTATCTATCTATCTATCTATCTATCTATTACAGGTAAATATTATTTATCGTTATTGGACCGTTTGAAAACCGAACTGCAAGAAAAGGAGGTAATTGCAGACACTAATGGATATTTTGCAGACATGTAATGACATATTATTCGGAAGGGATCAACAAACTAGAACATCGGTGGACGAAATGTATAAGTCTAAAAGGATACTAAGTCGAAAAATAAAAAAAAGTTTACACCAAACACGTTAGTAGTTCTTATTTTTACACGGGCTTTACAAATGCCCTTCGTATGTCTTTGCTACTAGTTTTCCTCAATTTTAAAATTACGAAGTGTACTTTGCCAGATACCTACGTAAATATAAAATATGATTGTCCAGCGATAAGAAGACCATGCATAAACTAACTAAATCGAGTCATGGGCACTCTTTGGTAACGAAGCAGTGACATCTTTTATTACTGTGAGAAAGTAACTGAAGTCATCTGCACACATATTTATCGGTTTATTTTGCTTTGTTTTTATATGATGACTCTTCGAAATTATTACGGACCACATTCTCTTCATTGGGTTTTGGGACATTTTAATAAAGTTTTCGTGCTTATTTCATATCCTGTTTGCGCTTGTTTAATATCCTGTTTGTATTGTTTATTGAAATATATCTATTAACGTTATTATTAAAGTATATATTAAAATCTTCCCAGATATATACACTGTTGCAGGAAATATTTAGCTGTTCTAGCATTGCTGTAATTATGTAAAGGAAATTTTCAAAATTGCTAGTTGGAGGCCTACATACCGAAATAATAATAGTTCATGTGGTACTAATCAAAACGAAATGCCGAAAACATATGTAGACTCAACTGATAATGATTCTAGAGACGATAAAGGTGTATATTTAACACATTCCTGCCATTTTTTGAATATTTTCTTCAAAAATAAGAAATTTATTAATTCTGATAAATTCCACCTCAACCTCATTTAGCTAAAGCTCAGTAATTGCAATAACATCGATATTTTTACCTAAAGCATTATATTTCATTTGTTCCAATTTCTTGCGTAAGCATTGAATATTAATATATATGAGTCTTTCTCCTACTACTTTGTCTATGAAACGGTTGATTTCTGTTCCTTGAGTCCGAATGAAAACGTCTCGTACTCTCTCACTCTTTGGCCTTAATTGCGAATTTGTACCACCAAGCGCTGCTCGAATAGGACGGAGATTTTAAGTAATGCATACTCGTCATATCGTTTAGAGGAGTTTAACTTTTGACATTCAATCTTGTATGTACTTATTTAGGTGGTCTCTACATCCTTAAATCCACTGAAGAATTCATGTTGAGATAATTTTAGGTTGTACAGCTGCAAATTTTGATTAAGTTTATATTATTTTTATATCACTTCAAACACCCTTTATCAATATTTTAAATGATCGATAAAACAATGTGAACACGTGATGTTGAAATATCTATAATGTATTTACCTCCAGCACTGAAATCACTTGTGTGTCTAAAAGCTGTAAACACCTCTTTCCGTTTGAATTTTCTTACAAGAAGAAAGGTCTAACGATTCTGCGGCGGTATTTACAACCGCAGAATCGTTTTAATTCAATTTTTGGGAATGTTGCGTTTAAGCCTCTTGTATACAATAAGGATTTTTTTGTATCCAGTAGCAGTTGTTACGGTACGGTAACGTTAAAACATAATCTAGCCTTGTCTCAAGAAACTACATTTTTTACCAAATTATTGTCACTCCGCCCGTGCTTCTTACGTCCAAAATTTTAAGTATGATTTTTGTAATAAATTTGTTTTTATGTGTATTCTTTAATGAAAGAAGACCAAAGTACTGAATAAATAAATAATGCAAATATTCATGACCGTTTTACAAAATTCTAAGCGTCTGTAGAAATTATCTTCGAACGAGGCGAATTTGCGAATATATTTCTTCCTTGATATCCATTTTATTAACCGAGGGTTATTTCGTAATTATTAGTTAAGTTTACTAGTGGTTAATTGAGGATTTTTAATATATGGCAATATTTTGAATTACATTTTCATTTGTTGCATTTTTTATCTCTTCACTTTTTGCAACATTGTTGAGTTTTTGTAACTATCTAACATGATTCAGATGAATATTGTAAGATCACACCTAATGAATCATTCTTCTGTCTGTCTGTCAATACTCAATTATCATTAATTTTTCTAGTCTTGTTCTTCCACATGATACAAATGCAACTTCATGGCCGAAAAATGGCATTTTAGACACACCAGACTCAACATTCTTCTACAGCGGATATCCCACCAAACTTGGTATGGGATTTTTATTAAAAAAATAATTACGTCAACATGTATTTGACTTTTGGAAAATAGACGATAGAATCTCCATCATGCGAATGAAGGGAAGAATTCATGACGTCACATTTATTAACATTTGAAAAGGTTCTATCCAAAGGTGGAACCATAATTCAGGCCAATAGCCTGCGAGGAAACAAACGATAATGGAATTAGACTAATAAACCTGGCGAGTGCGGCCAACTTTGTGATGCATAGCACTATGTTATCTCACAAAAACATACACAAACAGATGTAAACATCACCAGGTATATGTCTATTTGAATTATTACTAGTCCTAATAATTCAAATAGACATATACTAATATCGGGCGGCACGCCTCATTGATTATGGACATCAGAAGTTATTTAGGCTCAGATATAGGTTAGGATCATTCTCTGGTAAAAACGAAATTTAGGTGGAGAACGTAAGCAACTATCAAAGATAGAACAAAACCGTTTAGGATGTTTAACGTCGAACGGTTGAGAGAGGAACCGTTTCGAAGGCATTCCACGACGCATTGAATACAGAGTTAGAAAATAGAAGAACAGATAAAATAGACTTGAACACAAAGTGGAAGGAATGCATAATAAAAGCCGCAGAAAAATCAAAAAAAAGAAACCATAATATGACAAGGAATGTGAGTCAGCCTGTAAGAAACGAAAGGAGACGTGAAAGATATATCTACAACAGAGGGCAAATATGCAGAGAAAAGAAGAAAGCATATTTGAGAGAAAAAATTGACGAGATAAGTGAAGACAATCAACAAAACGGAGCTAGAACCTGCTTAAGAAAAGTGAACCAACTAAGAAAACAGGGAGAACCAAAATCAACGGAAGTACGGAGAATCAGATACATAACTGATTCTCCGTACTTCCGTTGACCAAACGATGGCCTTACAAGTATGGGCAGAATACTTCGACAGCCTTCTAAACGGCCAGGACTTAATCGGAGGGGATGAAACAATACCAATTAATACGGCAAAACCTAACGAATCATTGTAGAAGAAGTATAGAATAAGCAGAACAATATTAAGGCACCAGAACTGGATTAAATACCAAGCAAATTTTAAAAAGCGGGGATTGTAAAATTAAAAGAAGAAATAACCCAACTCAAGACGAAATGCTGAAAGAGTGGGATACACCACTGATAATAACATTACATAAAAAAGTGACCGTACCAAGTGCGGGAATTACAGGGAAGTCTCGTGGCTAAATGCAACATACAAAATAATGTCCAATATTTTCCTATACAGACTGATCCCATACACGAAAGAAATACTGGAAGAGTGTTATAGTGGGTTTAGACTTAATAGGTCAAGAATAAACAAAATATTTGGGATTCGAAAAGTACTAGAAAAATACTGGAAATATGATATAGCGGTGTACCAACTGTATGTAGAACAAGTATGTGACTTTATTGATAGAAAACAACTATGCTAGGCCCTACAAGTTTTGTGAATCACACCGAAGGTATTAAAATTTATATGAATGACAGTACAAACTGCAAATAGTTATGTAAGAATAGAGGGCACAATCCCACGAAATTTTCGGATAACAACAGGAGTAAAATACGGGGATGGATAAGAAAAAGCAGAATAGAAATTAGCGACAACCTACTTTACATTGTTGGCCCAAATTATTGTTTTCTATAATTAGTAAGAAGTAAGTAACTGTAAGAAAACTAACTAAACGACAATAAAAACAACAAAACTTTCGAGTACAGGCACTGCACATATAACTAGTTTGCCGTATTTCACCTGCCACTTTTCTGTCGGAACATACCATACAGTCCCTTTTGCTCCCCTGACGCAATATGTGCAATTTGCCGTTTAATCGTTCTTCCTTATCAGTTGGGTTTGGTCTACTTGGAAGTTTGGAGGATTGTCTATAATTTCTTGTTAGTCCATCAACCAACTGTCGAACAAATTGTAGGTGCGTCATGGGGCGCTGCATGACTCAAGTCCCAAAAAAAAAATTCCGCGACCATTTGAACCATGGGTTTGTTAACTTCCTGTAAATTTCCTCCACGTACTCCAGGCCAATAATAGTAGGTTTCCCGATCTGCGATCCTTTTATAGAGTCTTGTACGAATTTCAGGTTAATTTGGATAGTTCTGGTTAAGTACACGTTTATTTTCAAAAGTTCTCGTGTAAGTAGGTTTGTATAATACCTGTCAGTAAATATATGGTATTCCTTACCGCCAGGATTACTTTCCAATAAATTTTGGCACAAATGCAGCACAACTCAACAACTTTTAGGAAGGTCAGGTCTTACTAAATGGCAAGCTTCTGCATTAAGGCAAAATGGAATATATATATATATATATATATATATATATATATATATATATATATATATATATACACGTTGTCCCCAGAAATTTTGAATACGGGCATTTGAATGCGTTACTTGTTACTTAGTTACCACGCTCGTCACATATTTTAATGGACTGACCAATGACCAATAATTTCTAATTTATAATAAAATAGGGAATCAAACACGCCGGTGGTGGCGCATCGGTTACAGCCCCGAACTGACGTGCAGCAACGTTGATTCGGGTCAGTAGTCGGATGGGTGACCGGTACCATTCACCATTTACACACACACACAAATACACAAATGACACATGGCGGAAGGACCACGTGGTCGATAGCCTAACACTACTACTACTACTAGGGAATCAAAATGAAACATATTTACACGATATTTCAATATTACTATTTTTACAAACACAATTATGTTGTAACGAAGGACAAATAACTGCAATATTCATCTTATTAAATATTCGAATACATCTCCTTGTTGAGTCAAACAATATCCGACTCAATCATAAAATTCCTGTTAACATTTTGAAGCTATGCAAGTCAAATTGACATACATAACCATGGCAACCAATAATAATAATCAAGATACAATAAATTACTCATATTCAAAATTTCAGGGGACAACGTGTATATATATATACAGGGTTATTCACGCAATACGGCACGGAATATTGTGGCCAAAATACGTGACTTTCAAAAAGTTTAACTTTGGGGATATATTGGGGTCTATTAGGGCTACTTTTTAAAATTACTTTCATAATATACAGGGTGTCCCAAAAACCCTAAACGTATCAAAGTTGTGTTTTTTTTAATGAAACACCCTGTATTTTATTGCATTTTTGGATCCTTCGATAAAAATAAGTGTGTGTTTTAATAAGGTTTTGATTACATAAACCTTAAGGTTTTTGAAATAATTTGAATTTTGTAAAAATGTAACCTAATTTTCATGTTTCAAATACTTAAAAAATAATTAAGTTATGCATACCAAATTTACACTGAAATGTAACAATAGATCATATTTTATTTTCCAAGTATAATAAATTTGACATCTTATACCGGGTATAAAAAAATTGGAATTAAACAAATGAGAACTTTAAATAGCTATAACTTCATTTATTTAAATGGAATGCTATATTCATTAATTTATCAGCAAATGCACGTTTTAATTACCTATCGAATGGTATTTAAATCTTAAGTGTTAAGTCTTCTCGTTTTTGCAGAAAACGCCAAAATATTGTTTATTGCACCGTTTTAGTACTTTTTAAGTAAACATTTTTATGTATCTAGTTTTCTGTGGTATTTAAAAACGTCAGATAATTAATTTAGTCTGTCATTTTAGTTTAAAAAGCCTGTCTTTTGTTATAGTTGTCTTATTTTGCATTTTTGTGTTGGATCGTTAGTAATCGTTATTGTTTGAACATCGCTGTTGTATTTTTTGGTAAAAAATGAAGATTTACTCAAAAGAAGGGGTTATATTAAAATTGTTTATTGGCTTGTCGAGTTTATACTTAAAGGTTTCCCGAAAGAAATCACCCTAAGCCAGCCATTTTTGAGAGACTATTAAACCAGTTTAAAGAAATTGGAAGTGTCAGTTATAAAAACCTCAGTATAAGAAAATCTGTGTAAATTTTCATTTTTTACTATGACATACAACAACCATGTTCAAACAATAACGATTACTAACGATCTAACACAAAAACGCAAAGTAACACAACTATAACAAAAGATATCCTTTTTAAACTAAAGTAACAGACTAAATTAATTATCTGACGTTTTTAAATACCATAGAAAACTAGATACATTAAAATTTTTACTTTAAAAGTACTAAAACGGTGCAATAAACAATATTTTGGCGTTTTCTGTGAAAACGAGAAGACTTAACACTTAAGATTTAAATACCATTCGATAGGTAATTAAAACGTGCATTTGCTGATAAATTAATAAATATAGCGTTCCATTTAAATAAATGAAGTTATAGTCATTTAAAGTTCTCATTTGTTTAATTCCAATTTTTTTACACCCGGTATAAGATGTCAAGTTTATTATACTTGGAAAATAAATTATGATCTATTGTTACACTTCAGTGTAAATTTGGTATGCATAACTTAATTATTTTTTAAGTATTTGAAACATGAAAATTAGGTTACATTTTTACAAAATTCAAATTAATTCAAAAACCTTAAGGTTTATGTAATAAAAACCTTATTAAAACACATACTTATTTTCATAGACGGATCCAAAAATGCAATAAAATACAGGGTGTTTCATTAAAAAAAACACAACTTTGATACTTTTAGGGTTTTTGGGACACCCTGTATATTATGAAAATAATTTTAAAAAGTAGCCCTAATAGACCCCCATATATCCCCAAAGTGAATCTTTTTGAAAGTCACTTACTTTGGCCACAATATTCCGTGCCGTATAGCGTGAATAACCCTGTATATATATATATATATATATATATACAGGGTGTCCCGTTAATGCGGGGAAATGGCTGGAAATGGCTTCAAATTTTTTTATTTCTTTTGTTTATAACAATTGAACGCTTTATTTGATTTGAATGAAATTTATTAGTAATAAGTACCATAATATCATACATCATTTTAGTTATTTTGGCCATTAATGATTGACAGGAAGTATAAAAAACAGTAGTACCACCACTTAAAAACTAAAATATTTTTTTATTGGTGCATCCAATAAAATCCAAAAAAATCTACTTGAAAGGGCATTAGATTTAAAAACTTTTTTGACTCTTACTTGTTTTTGATATCTTGTACGGTTTTTGCACAAAAAAATAAAATATGAATATAGTATACACATTATGCACTCATTAATAAGTAAATAAACTTACTAAATTGAATACAAATTAAATAATATAAATTAATAAAATAAATCAAAACAACATCTAACACTTTTCAAACAATTTTCTTTGCAAAATCCTAATACAAACGAGATATCTGTTTGTTCCAAATATGAATATTTATGAACTATAATAAAGCTAAAAATTAATTGTCAAAAGATACTAAATAATAATAATTATACATAATTTACATTTTTTAAACAAAGATGGCCACGAAAAACATTTATTTTCGATTCGATGAAAAACTAGATTTTGTTTTTACTAGATAAAAAATATATATTTTATTTTTTGTGGGAAAACCGTAAAAGATATCAAATATTATTAAGAGATGAAAAAGTTTTTAAATTAAATGGTCTTTCAAGTAGTATTTTTTTAGTTTTTATTGGATCCACCAATAAAAAAATATTTTAGTTTTTAAGTGGTGGTACTACTGTTTCTTATACTTCCTGTTAACGAATAATAGTCATAATAATATGGTAGTTATTAAAAATAAATTTCATTCAAATCAAATAAAGCGTTCAATTGTTATAAACAAAAGAAATAAAAAAATTTGAAACTTTGAAGCCAAATTCCGGCTTAACCGTAATTTTTTGGATATAGATAAGTTGCGTTAAATCGTCATATTTTGACCTCAGGAATCTATGGTCCAGCCATTTCCCCGCATTAACGGGACACCCTGTATATATATATATCTAGTATTAGGGTCTGCCAATACATATATTCGGATTCCCCACTTTGTTGGTTTATTTGGGTTTATTTGGGTCAAAAGACTTATTTTGCGTTTGAATCCAACTACAGACTCATCGACGTAAATTTCTCTTAAAGGAACAAAATGTTCCTTGAACTTTTTCTCCCAAAAAATATACAATTTTTTCCAACAATTCATACGCAAAAAAAGTTTAAAAAGTCATTGGGTTTTGTACAGTTCTCAGGAAGCCAGTGGATCTCCAATATGCTATAATATAATAAACAGAAATGGGCTTAAACCTCCTCCTTGTCTTAGTCTTATCTTTGTCTGGTAGCTTTCTGATACCTCATTATTCTCTATTACTTAATTTTTTGTGTCTTTGTGCTCACTCTTGATAGCTTGTATCATTTTTTGTCTATATTTCTCTTTTCCAATATTCTTCAAACGTCTTCCCTTTGTATATATCTAATGCTTTTTCCAAATCCATGAACGCACAATATACTTGTATGCCTTAGTTTAACAATTTACTCGTTATTTATTTTAATGTGAAAATGTGATCTTGTGTACTTTTTCCATTCTGTACTTAATTTTGCTCCATTTCTACTATTTGCCTAAATTTTGTCTCGAGAATTTGTACATATCTTTTTGTTGTTGTACTTAGTAAGGTGATGATTACTAAAAGTTAGTAATTAATGTAATTATCATTTGGTTTCTTATGTATTTATTTATTTTAGTTTAAATGTAGTTAATTTTATGTTATTATTATGTATGTATATGTAACATGGGGTTTCTCAGAAAATAAAGAATTCACATTCGCGAGCAACACGCCGAAGTAATGAACACATTTAAATCATTTCCCGTTATTATAAATTCCAACGCGGAGGAAGTTTGGGTAAAGGTATTTGTCAATAATGACCAATATGTTTTGGGATGTGTATACATACCACCAAGCTCAGGAGTTGAGGTTTATCAATCACATTTGCATTCTCTATCAGAAATCTGTGATGGCAATAGTGAATCAAATATCATAGTGATGGGTGATTTCAATATGCCTGATCTTCAATGGAAGGAAGTTGATGACTTCGAGGGACTGTTTCCAGTTAACGCTAGAAGTAGCTCGAGTGCTAAAAGTGCAAGTGAAAGTGTTGTGTGTGATGGTTATGCTCTGTATGGTCTTTCTCAATATAAAAATATTATAAACGATAAGGGCGGTATATTGGATTTGTGTTTCTCAACGAACTCGGTTGAAACCATTTCAAAATGTGATCCTTTAATTACTTGCGATACATATCATCCCTCTCTTAATATTGTTTATTCAACTATTACCACCGACTATTTAACACCAGATTTTACTGTTGTATATGATTTTAAACATGCTCCTTATTCTCGTATTAATAACTACTTTTTATCTATTAATTGGAATCAGGTATTTTTAGATATAACGGGTGTTGATACTGCTACACATTTATTTTACAATATTCTGTTTCATTGTTTTGAACAATTTGTTCCATCAAAAGTTATATATGAACCTAAATTTCCTCGTTGGTTTAGTTCTGAACTTCGACATCTCAAAAACGTGAAGCTCATAAAAGATTTAAAGTATCAAATCTACAAACTGATTATAAAGAATTTTTAGATCTTAGGAAAGCATGTCGAGCTCTTACTAAACTCTGTTATCACAACTACATTACAGAAGCAGAGGAATCTATACTTGGAAATACAAGTTATTTCTGGAAATTTGTCAAATCTAAATCGGCAGCAGGTAAACTACCTTTGTCTATGTTTCATGATGAAAAGAATGTGAACGACGGCAAAAGTATTGCTAATGAATTTGCAATATATTTCTCATCAGTATATAATAAAAAACGTCGAACTTCATGTCAAAATAATATTGAATCAAACTTAAATTTATCTGAAATAAGTGTTTCTCCATCAGATATCCAGACGGCGTTGCAAAATGTTGATATTAAGGGTAGTGCTGGGCCTGATGATATACCTCCGCTCTTACTTAATATGTGTAATTCTTCGTTATTTATGCCATTGTATATTTTATTTTCTATGTCATTATCTCAAAGGGTATTTCCTTCACTATGGAAGTCTTCATTTGTTCAACCTATTTTTAAAGCAGGAGACAAAAACAACATTAAACATTACAGGGCGGTCTGCATTCTTTCAGTGATACCAAAAGTCTTTGAATCTATAGTTGTTAAAGACATATCTAATTCTTTTAAAAACATCATTATCCCTCAACAGCATGAATTTATGAGTGGTAGATCAGCTGACACGAATCTTTTTTTATATACTAACTTCATATTGCAATCCTTTGAAGAGGGGGCTGAAGTTCATTCAGTATATATGGATTTTAGTAAGGCATTTGATAAGGTAAACATTGAACTTTTGTTAGTTAAACTTAAAAAGTATGGCATTTGTGGTTCCGTTCTTAAATGGCTCGGATCCTATTTAAAGAATCGTACTCAGCAAGTTCGCATTAATGGTTTTTTATCAGATCCATTTTACGCAACATCTGGTGTCCCTCAAGGGTCTCACTTAGGTCCCCTTTTGTTTAATATTTTTATAAACGATATATCTGTTGGAATAAGATCGCCTCTATTACTATTTGCAGATGACGTTAAAATATTCAAGAAAATTTCCTCGAATATTGACTCTTCAATACTTCAAAAAGATTTGGATACTATAAATACTTGGTTTGTCATTAATGATAAGACATTAAATATAGACAAATGCCACGTAATGTTGTTCTCTCGGAAAGTTCGCAGTAGAAACCTGAAGGCTTTTGTTGTCTCATATTTTAATTTGCAAGATGACAATGAAAAACAAACTGAATTTACTAATATCACGTTTTATATCAAAAATAAATATTCGTTGGACTAAATGTCGACGAATAAAGATTGTATTTTTAAACTCTTATTTGGATTGGCTTGATAGAGATTTTACAATTCCAGAAGGAATTATTAACAAACATATTAAAGGTAATGAAGATACTATAGGTAGAGGTCCTCCTCGTAAACTTTTTACCGAATGCGGTTCTAAATCTAAAAGAAATAAAACTAAAGAATTATTGCAGACGAAAAGTTGTGAAGAAATTTATACGGTAGCTGAGATGAGTCTTCGAGCTTCAGGCAAGAGAGATGCAGCTTCTATTTTCAATGAAGTGTCATCTGGATCTGCACAGGTAGCTACACAAATTAAAAAAAAACTAGGATACAAGTTGCGCCAAAACCAATAAAATATACGGATGAAGAGGCATTGGCTTGCTTTCTAGATGCAGGTCATTCGGTTCATACATATAAATTAACCGAAACACAGGCTAAGCAAAGGCGTCATGATCTTTACCCGCCATATTATGTTATACGCAAAACAAAAGAATTATGTTATCCACATTAGGACAGTATTACAATAAGTGAAACGTTTGCAGAAGTAAAATTACAAAGCATTATATGGTAGATTGTACCGTAAAACGACTAATTAAAATGCAAGAAGTTGTTATTAATAGTATCTTACCGGGTTTGTGCAACGATTTATTATAATTTGTAAATGGGGGTGTGACGGTAGAGGGGGGTCACAGTTTATATAAACAAAAATTTACGGAACAAAACAATAATACTTGTACAGACGAATATTTATTTGTGATTTGTTTTGTACCACTTCAATTAAATTATACAGATAAAAATGGTAAGAAGAAAATTATTTGGCAAAATTTAAGGGCATCGTCGACACGATATTGTCGTCCAATTAAATTATTTTTTGCAAAAGAGTCGCCTGCTCTAATTAAAGAAGAAACTGAGAAAATTAAACAACAAATATCTGTTTTATCTCCCACTACTTTAGACATTTCTTACTCACAATTATCAGTAAAGACGACTCTTATTTTAACAATGGTTGATGGCAAAGTTTGTAACGCATTAGCTGATAATAAGTCGACTCAAAAATGTTATATTTGTGGTGCTACACCAAAAATGATGAATGAGAAAGATAAACGTAAAATGATACCTAATTCGGATATGTATACATTTGGTATATCCAGTTTACATGCGTGGATTCATAGTTTCGAATGTTTGTTGCATGTATCATATAGATTGCACATAAAAAATGGCAAATTAAAGACTCTGCTAACAAAATCAAATTTCAGCGAAGAAAACGAGAAATTTAAGACAAATTTAAACAGATAGGACTAATTGTAGATCGACCAAAACAAGGTGGTGGAAATACCAACGATGGTAATACCGCGCGTAGATTTTTTAAAGATGCTGTTAAGAGCACTGAAATTACTGGTATTAATGAAAATTTAATTCGACGACTTGGTGTAATTTTACAAACACTTTCTTGTTGCTATGAAATAAATATGCAAATTACGTGGAAGATACGCGACAATTGTATATTATTATATCCGTGGTATTATATGCCCACAAGCGTTCACAAAATTTTAGTTCATGACCCAGAAATTGTCAATTCATGTATCCTACCGATAGGACAAATGTCTGAAGAAGCTATGGAAGCTAGAAATAAAGATTGTAGACCTTATAGAGAGCATTGCACTAGAAACATATCTAGATGGCACACAAATAGAGACCTATTATCCATGTTATTAGTATCGTCGGATCCACTTATTTCAAGTTTGAGAGTTTCTACAATAAATAAACGCACACCATTATCTACTGAAGTATTAGCCCTGTTAGCAAATTCTTCGGCGTTAGTTATAGAAGCTGAAAATAATGTTACAGAAGCTACTAATAAGCTACTATTAGGTGATTATACAGACAGCGAATAACATTAATTCATGCACTATCGCCAAATTCCAAAATATATAAATAATTATGATTTACATATGTTTGTATAGTTTATGTTAAATTAAAATGTGTTTCTTTATTTTAACAGTTTAATTATTGTTATATAACCGTTCAATAATAATTTAAAAAAATATAAATATAAAATTAAAAACCATTAAAACAATAATAATGTTTTCCCTTCAGATTGGCTATTTGTTACACTGTGCGACGCAATAGAAACGGAGGATGCCGGTTTCACCAAGGCCCCCCAAATTCAATACGTTAAAAACGCCACGTGTCAGGTAATTTGCCTAAGACATCTAACAAAACGCTACAAGTGATACTACAAAGAATTACACAACAAACCAGCACTCACATCTATAAAATGATCTGCCGTCCTTTGCTTGACAATTCAGCCATCCTCTTCTACAACCCTTACCCAGCAACATAACGTAATTTTCAAGTCGAGAAATTAGGGTGCTAACCAAAATCCGACATCCCGAAAATCCTCTCCATAACCCATCAAATTCATTGCTCTATGATTCGACAAAGGTAATCCCAATTCAAGAAAGACTATCCCCATAAAATTTTCCCAAAATCCCAACTACTTCCAAATCCTAAATGCACTATGCATTCCCAGAAACAAAAGGATTATTCCTAAACGTAAATTCTCTTCCTTAACATTACACGAATTCATTTCATAATCTCAACGACGCTTCAATTACGAACTAGTTTAAGACATGAACTTCACAAAGACAGTTAGCAATCATGACCTCTTAAGAAATGACAAGGACTTAATTAAAAAATATAAATTAAAAAAAACAGGCGGAAAAGCCCATGGTCGATAGCCAATTGTCAAATACCAGAATTATCTTTTTAAAAGTTGTGTATGTATATTATTTTTTATTATATACGCTATGTACTTGTCAATAAAGATGTATTTATATGTAAAGAATTATTATCTCCTTCATCGATTTAAAATTATCTCCATTGACGTATTAACTCTTTAACGTTGAATGTTTAAATATATTATTATATATTTACAAGGTCGCTAAAATCTGCACAAGATGTATAAATTTAATAATAACGACGAAGTATTGATATCTTTAAAAAAATCAATATAAATGGCAATAACAAGTATACCAGAATAGATGGTAATTACGTTTATTGTTCCAACCGTTCATCGCATAATTTAATAACACGCGAAAAATATTGTAAAATATATTGTAAAATAAACTTGTTTTGATTTTACAAATCCGCCCCGAATAATTAAATTAATTTTGATTGTAACATAAAACGTAGCAAACGCGTAATTGTCGAAACAATTGGAAACATGTGTATACATAGTTCACGTGTTAAATTTAATGAAAGTCCTTCTGTTACATTTCACTAATTTAGGTAATTATTTTCGTAGCCTAACAATTACAAAGAGTGCAATAAAACGAAAAACCGAATGCGTTGTGGACAGCGCCGGTAATTGACGGTTAGTGTACCTTCCCCAACATTCGGTAATTGCTCGTCAGAATGATAATATTTGGCGAAGAGCCACTCTTTAACCACGTCGCACACGTTTTCATTTTACAAGGAATTTTTAGGGCCGGCACGCTTAATTGCGAATGAAATATAAAAGTAGGAATAAACCTGCTTTCGTCGAGTGTTAATTTTCCCAATTGGTCCGTTCCTAAATAATTAGTGCACAATTTTGGACCGCTGCAGTGATACTTCATAATGAACGAGATGTATACGTCTGTATTATGTTGCTAATTACAAACGCCTCTGCTTTCGCAATTCCGAACTTTCGCAAGTTTGTCGCCACAAATTACTTCCTAAGTTTCGACAAATCAACTTTGTTTTATACATATTTAAACTTGGACCCTCGAACTTTTCACATTGATAACTGAATTATTATACGTCTTTAAATTCATTACGTAAATTTTACTTATGTTTTAAGCTCTCTATTAACTTGTTTAATCAAGTTTAAATATCTGTCTGTATTAATAATTCATGCAATTATCTTTCATCCATTGTATCCCAATTATAATATTGAAATTGCTCAAATACTTTCTGGGAATAACTGTAATAATAAAACCTTATTTTTAACCAACTTAAAGGATGATTATTAAACATACGGCAAAAATTCGAGAATTACATTAGCTATTCGAAAATTTGAAGTGTTGTATATCTTTTAAAAATATTAAAGAAATATTTAATTAATTGCTCAATTCAACCGTGGTGAAACATTTTTGAAATATCTTGACTAGAAATTAAAAACACTTAGTTTGTTTCACAGAAATTTTCTGTTTCAAGATATTAAAGGAATATTAATTTGAATCGATTCATGTAATCCAGCAGTCTAAATACAGTGCGTATATTTATATTTAGCTACAGTTGCATTTTAAAAACATTTTTAATCACCCTATATCCGAACTGATTAATAATCTGTTAAAAATTAATGCCGAGCGTGTCCGCACTCACTTTACTGCGGTTCTTCCTTCAAAAACTCTGAATCGTTTGAATTACACTTCAGCAATCTATGCGCGGGAAGCATACATATTTAAAATATCTTTTTGGAGAAGAGACTCCCTTTTCACTTTTGCTACCTATATATCTCATTTCAGCCCCGCTTTCGCTATTCCCTTATGAACGATTTGGGGTAACTCTATTCTACTCTCCTTTTTTCCCTTGTAAATAAATTTATGTGTGTGGACAAACGTTACGTTCGGCTTATTCAGTAGAGTAATATGGTTTATGTTAAGTAGTGTATAGTAATACAAATATATATTTTAAGAGCAATATATTAAGTATTTTCATATTTTCTGATAAAAATTATTAATATTGCTGTCAATATTATAGTGTATATTACTCATGCTTTAGACTTTAATTTAATCCGTATATAATTCTAATTGCCTCTTTTGAAGGATAAGGATTTTATTAACAAAAATTTTGTATAATTCGTTATTTCAATAAGTGAGTTATCTAATTGGATTATGATTGTGTTATATTTATTAAATGACATTAAATGAGTTTTCCCGTTATTGACAACAAGTTTGTTTATGTTAAAACAATTATAAATTGAGGAAAATAATTATTACAGCGTTTTTAAGTTTCTCGGGAAATATTCCATGTTCTACTGAATAATTAATTATGTAAGTTAGTGGAGAAATTATTTCGG
This sequence comes from Ontholestes murinus, assembly GCA_963969525.1. Taxonomy (NCBI): domain Eukaryota; kingdom Metazoa; phylum Arthropoda; class Insecta; order Coleoptera; family Staphylinidae; genus Ontholestes; species Ontholestes murinus. Next base: position 15,088,391 of record OZ018397.1, read on the forward strand.
GTGCGCAATATTATATACTATGATTGATATGTTGTCGTTTCCGTAAGATAATGTATTTTTTAGTTTATTAATAGTGTTATAGCACTCATTTCTGGTTAGCGGTTCAATGGTTGTATGTTATCAGAATAAGGTGTTTGAATTTGATTTTGATTTAATTCGGATATAATATTCTGGAAGTTTGTATTGAATATGTATGGAAGTATGCGAATTGTCTGTTTTCATCTTTTTGCCTTTAATTTTATTAATTACATTTTGTTAAATTGACTTAGCTCTCAATTAGTTATTAGTATAAGTTTCCTGTAACTACTTAATATGGAGACTGTAGTATCGTCTGCAAATTGGGTGACATTAATTTCACTATTTAAAAATAATTGCGGAAAGTCATTAACGTATATCAAGAATAATAGTGGCCCTAAGTGAGACCCTTGTGGAACACCCTGGGCGAGAAGTACCTTTTTAGATCTAGTGTGACCATATGATACTATTTGTTTTCTATTGCTTAGGTAAGACATAATCATCCTGCAACTAGATGGCAAACAGTTATAACTGTATAATTTACTAATCAATATTTGATGTGAGACACAATCAAAGGCTTTTGATAAGTCCATAAAATTTAATAACACGTATGATTTTGTATCTAAACCACTTAAAATGTTATTAATAAGTTCGACAATTGCATGAATTGTCGATTTTCCTTTTCTAAAACCATATTGAAATTGTGTTAGCAAGCCATTCCTCTCAAAGTATTCAGATATTTGTTTAATAGGACCAACTGTAATACTTTTGCAATTACTGAGATAATTGACATTGGCCGATAATTATTAAGCTCAGTTGGATCACCTTGTTTAGGAATGGGTATACACTTTGATATTTTAAGAAAACCTGGAAAACAACTCTCTCGTATGCACTGATTAATAAGTTTAGTGAATGGCAGGATGATTATATCTCTAATAGACTTAAAGACATATGGCGATAGACCATATACATCCCGACTCCTACTATTCTTAAACGATGCAATTATATCCCTAATATGGACAACAGATACTTCTTTTAATTCAAAGGATAGATTATTATTTACCACTGGAATATGAATAACAGGATTGGCATCAATGTGTGGTATGGTTAGAACAATTTCGGTTATTACATTAATGAAAAACTTGTTTAACTCATCCGCAGTCAGATTTGTTTCCAATGGTGTTGACCTTAGAGGTGCTTATGTTATCTTTATAATTACTAAATATATTATTAATGCAGTTATTACCGCGAGTTAGGAAATCAACAAGCTGCCTTAATCCATAACTTTGCAATATGTCAAGTAATGTTGTTGTATTAACATCTTTTGAGAAGAAATTTACATTAAAATCACCCCCTAAAATAATATTACAATTTTTGCGAGATAGTGATTCTAATAGCGAATTAATTATACTTAAAAATACATTGTAATAGCCCGATGGTGATCTATATATAATTATTAAATATGTATTAATAATGGTGGGTATAAATGACCCACATAATTCACAATTCTTCTCCTCGGACAGCTCTGCAATCCATTTTTCTTTCTTGTAAACAAGTTGGTTTTTCATTAGAATCATTACTCCGACGTGTTTTGAAAATGTTCGGCAGTAAGAAGATATGGCACGCCTTCCATTTAACTGACAAACCTCGGCTTCTTGATAGGATAACCAGTGCTCAGCTAACATTATAATATCATAATATGTATCTCCTTGTTTGTGAAGAAATGATTCTACTTCATTAATTTCGTGTCGTACAGATTGTATATTGACATAAAATATTTTCATTGATGAGTTTTTCAATTCAGTGTTCATTTCTTCCGATGGATGGGAAAAAAACGCTCGTAACGTATCCCTGCCTCCCATATGGCTGGGTCCTTAATTTTCTCCAACTGTTCGATTGGAAGTGTTATCTTAAAGGAACTGTAATCACCCGGGTGTTTCGATCGCAACTTTTCACATTCAATATTCACGAAATCCCTTTCCTCGGTTAGATATTTAATCATCATTTCTTCTGTGGTCCTTATAAACTCGGTAAACGTGCAGATAGCCTTTTCTTTTATTTAAGGCTCCTCTAATTGATGTATTAGACGCAACTCCTATTTTTATATATTTTTTTGCCTTCGCCTCTGAGCAATCTTCCAGTCCTCGTCGACTGTTAACATTTGCGGCGATGATATTATTTTATCATTCTTCGAAATATTTGTCTGGGGCCGCTTTTTATTTCCCTCGCTTTTTGCAGATTCTTGGGTGTTGTTTGTTTTTATTTCTTGTGTTCCACATTATTTATAAAAACGTCATTTGTAGGATTCTCAGCGTTGGATGACACTGGCGACACTATTCCATTGGACTCGGCAGGAATCTGTAGAATATCTTGTCGTTTCTGAACGTCACCGCAGATATTTATTTTTAGGTTCGACACTGATCTATTCGTAGGTGGACTGACAGTAGAGGTCTCTTTAACTGATAAATGTAGTTCCAATAATTTTATATGTTTTATTAAAATCTCATTTTTCTCTCTCATTTCATTTATGAAAACATCCTTATTGTTAATTATTTCTTTTAAATGAATCACTCACCATTCCATCTTCATGAGTAACTTCATCAATGATTTGTTGGTTATGTTTATCGTCCACATTTTTACAGCACACAAATTTATTGTCACTTGTTATTTCCATGTGTTTTCTTCTCTTATTATGGAAACATCCAATATGCACTACATTTGAACTCTTTGAACATTTAAGTTTTTTGTTATCTTTCGCAATTTCTTCTTTGCAAAGTAAACACACACTTTTATGTTCCATCGCACTTGACATGATTTCCAGTTCATAAGTCCGTCGTGTTAACATATTCGTTATCAATGCAAGTTTGTGATGAGTTAGTGATTTTAGTTGGTTCATTAAACATTGGGCTAAATCCATAAATGTTATATAATTGTATTAGTCTGTGTTTGAGCTGTATTACTTAAGTAATTTATATTTAAATCACCCGCAATGACCATTAATTTATTTTTATTTAATACTAAAATTAAGAGTTGTTTTAAAAAAAGTATTCTATACATGCATTCGTGAGTTTTTAAATTACAACAGCAATGAAGCTATTTAAACTATTTTGAATATTAATTGCAGTACATTCGAACATATAGGGTATACTTATGTTAGTTACTTGGCATAATTCTTCATTATCCAGTACTATGTGAGTGTAGATCGCAACGGCACCATGTTGATTATAATTTCGGCAGTATTTCGGCAGTGGATCTGTAGAAACATTTAAAATTTAACAAATATTAAAATTAGGAGAAGTAAAACTCTTGTTATGTTCCATTTCTTTATTTTCAGATAACTGACACGTGTTTCGGTCCTTGCGGATCATTATCAAATTTAAAACTGCTACTAAATATTAAAATACTTTAACTGCTGTTAAAAAGTAGAGAGGAAATGTGGTTCAGCTGATGAGTATGTCCCTAAGTGCAATGGATTGGATTCCGATTTTGATTAAACACTGCTTCCTTTTATTGCTGCTAAGTTGGACGTATCACGAATGCCTGATATTATTGGGATCACAAGTGCAGATAGGGCGATTTGCAGCATTTATGCCGGCAATGCCATTCACATATTAACTGCCACTGACACAGTTAAAGTCCTTAGTGTAAGAGAAACTAGTTTTGAAGCTGATAAATCGGAAGGGGGATCCACTGATACTGAAAAAATAGATGGAAACTGTGGCACTCATTTAACCGCCTTTGTTATCCAGGAATTGAGCAAGTCCGACAGACCAGAATGGTCCAGGGCAAAAGTTGTTATTAGTAAAGATCGTGGAATGAAGTCAGGAGATAATTTCAAGTTGTTATATAATCTTGCTGATAAGATGTGAGCTTTGTTAGAAGTTGAACAAACTGGTAAAATTGTGGCTCCTGATCTATACGTTGCTGTTGGAATTTCTGGGGTGAGTCAACATTTAGCCGGAATGATAGACAGTAAGACAATAGTTGCAATTGACAAAGACCCAGAGGCCCCCATCTTCCAGGTCTCTGACTTTGGTTTGGTGGCTGATATATTTAAATCTGTGCCCGAATTAACTAGAAAATTGTCATCATTACTGTTTAAAACCTCCATTTTTTCAAAACTGCTTAGAATTCAATTAGTTCAATAAATAATTTTTACATTGGTAGTAATTTGCTGAGGGTACAAAATTTTCAATTGTTACAGAGTGTAGCTATTCCTTGATTTTCCAGTGCTCCGTTATGCACACGACATTACAGTCGACTTTGTTGAATGAATTGCTCAGAATATATATAAGGTAAATAAAACACTTGTTTTGTAATAAAACATATGTCATAAAACATATGTCGCAGTTCCGACATTAAAAGTAGTAAAATTACAAAACAAGTGTTTTATTTACCTTGTATATATAATGGAATTTCAACAAGTGTCAGCCTCGTCAAATTAATATGCTCAGAATATCCTTATTGTTTCCAAATTGATTGTACATTTTGATAAACGTGTACTAACTTAGGATATCCAGGCTCTTTAGACGGAATAGAATAATATCGATAAATACATTTTTCGGTCATCAGTTTGGATTCAATAATTCGTTGGATTTTTCTGCTGGGATTGATATTTTAAAAGGCGAATATTCTTCTGGTCGTTTGGAATTAATCTTTTCACATTTTATGCTCCCGATGTTATTGCTCTTTAAGTATGTAATAATTGTCTCTTCATTCAGATTAGGAACCAATTTGCATACGTGAAAATGTGTGTATTTGTTTATTCTTTTAATTTCATGTGTACTTTTGTTTGTCCCTTGTACTCTATTCGTTTGTTTGCGCTTATATTTTTTTCATCATTATTAGGTTTTTCTTTTGCAGGCTTTAATATGTTTTCTTCAATTTCGGAATTTGCTTCGTTGGAGTCTTCAGAGGAGATCTGAATTATTTTTTCGAAGGTGGTACTTTTTGTAATATTTTTGGTATTAATATTTTTGTGTTTCCAGTTTTATCTTCCTCTCTTTTACCAGAATTAAAATTGTGATATAATTTTTCACTTATTTCACTTTTTAGTGTAATAATTTCACTACACATTTGTTTTTTACATTCTTCAACCGATTAGAAAAAAATCAGAGACTGCACTTGTCAGGAAAGAAATAACATCTTCCCTTTCTAACGCAGGTCATTATTCGAGTTTTTTTTCAGTCAATTTCAGGCACGTCCGTTTAGGTCAACTCATCAAATTTAAAATTTTTTACTTGATACTCGAATATTTTAATTTGCCCACAACTTTTTAGATTGTTCTTTTGTTTTCAATTTTAGAGTATTCAAACGTTCAAATTTGGCATCTAGAACAATTCCCTCCCATGTTTTGGATGCTACAAAATTAAATACAATTATTTTCGCAAATTTTCTGGACAGAGATTTAAATATTTAATAAATTTATTCTTTCAAAGGAAATTTTCTCCAAAATTATTTTATGATCTGAAAAATATTATCTAAAGTAGTACACATGCCTAAAAAATTGTTTATATAGATATGACTAATACATATTGCATGTTTGTCGTTACCCGAGTAGATTTTGTGTTTATTTGATTTAAGTAAAATATTTGTAATATGCCACATAGTAGATTTAGTTAGGTGTATTAATTAATAATAATAATAATAATTTATTGGTGTCAGAAACTACAAAAAAGTTTTACACAAGTCAAAAAATAAGCGCAGAAGCAATTAATATAAACAATTATTTAAAGTATAAAATAAATGGACATACATGTAAACATGTTAAAATTTGTTTATAGTAAAATTATTTACACAAAAGATGTTACGCAAACGCATTAAAATTGTTTGTATAAATAAAAATTACTTAGAGTTATTAACAAATAAGAAAATAATAAGATGTTTGCCATTATCTTATTATACATACTTCCATAAAAAGATGAAACCATGAGTTAAACCGTAGTAAATGTGCAGATAGGAGATGTTTAGTAAAAACTGGTTGGACTATCACGTTTAACAGTATATCACAAATATTATCACGCTTGAAGAAATTCCTCCCATGTAAAATGCGGCGTGTTAATCAAATAATCTTTCAGATATGATTTAAATTGTTGGATTTGTAAACATCTAATAATAACTGGAAGTTTATTATAAAATTTTAAGCCCCAGTATCTAGGACCATCACGTGATTTACTCAACCGTGAATACTGAACATAGATATTATTCTTTTGTCAGGTATCATGTGTATGTACAGAAGCAGCACACAGGTAATCATCGATATGATGTTTGATGTAAAGAAGGCATTTATATATGTAAAGACAAGGGAGTGTCATAATCTTCAAAACTTGAAAGTGTTGTCTACATTCTTCCCGATATTGTAAGCCGGCCATGATTCTAATTGCACGTCTCTGCAACCTAAAAATTATGTGTCTCACAGCTGAGTGACCCCAGGTAAGTATGCAGTACGTCATCAAACTATGGCATGGAGACAGCGAGTAAGAAAGATTCCGTAGAAGAAAAATATTTGAACACAGTTTTTTTGCTAGGAAATCACCATGCAAACTCCAAGTTAACGTGGAGTCCAATTTAATTTCTAAACATTTAGCGGAAGAATCAAAGTTGTGTTCGGTTGTTCTTAATGTAAATAATGCATTAGTAGTTTTATTTTCATTTAAAATTAGTTTGTTACTGTTAAACCAATCGCACGAAATTTGTTTTACATTAAGATTTTGCTGAAACAGCTATTCTATATTAGCATCTGTATTTAGTAAAGATGTGTCATCAGCATATAAAATTGTTTTACAGATATTCTGGTAACTTATGAAATCATTTATATAAATTAGGAATAATAATGGGCCCATAATTGAACCCTGCGGAATACCATGCTTAATTTTAAGTGAAGATGAAAGTTCATTTTTTTATTTTGACCGCTTGATTTCTGTTTAATAAGTATGAGCTAAGTAGTTTCCTACTGGGTTCATCAAAACCGTAATGCAATAATTTGGTAAGTAGTATCTCATGATTGACACAGTCGAAAGCTTTCGTGAGATCTAATAAGCTAGTTAAAAAATGCTCACGATTTTCAAAGGCTTCTAAAATGTTATCTACCAAATGTAACACTGCATCTTCAGTAAATTTTCCTGCTTTAAAACCAAACTGATTATAATAAAGAATTTTTGGTTTTCTAAATATTGATGAATTTGTATAAACACAATTTTTTCTAGGACTTTCAAGAATAGGTCTCTAATTTTTTGGATCATTAACATCACCCATTTTATATAAATGTATTACAATAGCTACTTTCAAAAGTTCAGGAAAAGTAGATGTCTGAATACAATATTTTATAATATTTGTTAATGGTAATATTATTATATCAATACAACTTTTTACTATGTGTACTGTTAGGCCATAAAAATCTTTACTTCTACTACTTTTTAATGAACGTACTGCATCTCTCACCTGGATGCAAGATACTGTCGTAAAAGCAAATATATCAACATGTCTTGTCTGCATTAATTATATAGGATCGTAGGCCGGAGGAACTAAATTAACAAGATGGGATATCGATTTAATAAAAGAATCATTCAAAGTGTTAGGTAAAATATCACATTTATGCTGGTTTTGTTCAGATTGGTTACTGTTTCAATTAATGATTTGCCACAGAGCTTTATTTTTATTGTTAGAATTATTTATAAAGCTACAATTTGCATCAATTTTTTATAGCTGCCCAATATTGCCTTTTATGCAAACGAAGTAATTCTAAATTTGAAGACGTTTTGTATTTATTATAAAATTCTTCAACTAATTAAAGTGTGTCTCGCAACTCATTAGTAAACCAATGTAATTTCTTGATGTTCGCTTTCTTGTTAACAATATTCTTCAAGGGAAATGCTAAATTACAATTTTCTAGAACAATATTATGAAATGTGTCATATTTCTTATTACAATCTACCTCACTATTTACTACTTCCCAATTAACTTCGGATAAAAAATGATAAAATACGAATTTACCAGTTTCAGTAATAGGTCTTATTACATATTTCGTAAAATCATCTGCAGTGTCTATGATCAGAATAGGAAGTATTAATACAAGTTAAAACCAATTTGCCCGCCGGAATATTAGTAATGAATTTATGTTACAACAAACTATAAAGATATAATATAAATTAATCACAGTTCGTAGATAGTGGTTTATAGTAATTGATCATTAATACTGCATAATTTTCGCCGATAGTCTATTCTACTGCATATAATAATGAATCTCGACCATAACTTGATATATCTAGCGTTTATAAATTAGGGCCACTTTTTATCCAAAGCCTTACCTCTTCCTCTACCTTGTTTGCTGTAACTTGCAGTTAAAACCAAATATTTTTAAATCAATGTTCATACATTCACTAGTTGCAAATCATAGGTCACATTTTGGTTTGAACATGTATATGGTTTTTCATATAGAAAAAACACGAAAATATTTTCGTAAAATCTACAACAAATGAGTCTTATTAAGACTACAAGAACAAATCACTTTTGAAACAACTACTTCTCTAGCTAATACTTCGACAGACATTGAATAATACAAAAGTAATTTGCGTGTTACAAAATAGCAAGGCTATCAAAGCAACACTAGTTTGAACGTATTTCTTTCTGTAAAATGAACTAAAAATGATTGAATGTAATTTATTTCCTTCTGTGAATAAAGATGTTTAGTAGTAGTAGTAATTCAATTCTTAATTTTATAACCTTCTCATTTTTAGTTCATTTTACAAAAAGGAGGAGAAAAGGAAGAAGATTGTAAAAATAGGAAAAATAAGTTTCGGAAGTTACTAAATCATATATGGAGGTAGAAATAAAATATTGGTCTTATGAATTATGAGTATTTTGCGCCCAATACATATAGAAGAAAATATTACAAACAAAGATAAATACAGGAGTATATGCATGTTGGGTATAAAATGCCGCGTGGTAAAAGAATGGTTGTTAATAAAGACCCAGGCGAATTTAGGAAAAGAAGCAAAACTATTCTGGGCAAGGAACCAATAAAATATCAAATACCTTACAAAAACAAAATCATCAGATTATTTTAGACCAGCGAATTTACATTCAAACACACTTTTTTACGCTAAAGACAAAATCCAATCATTTAAAACTTTGAGAGTAAGTGAAGCAAATTAATGAAAGAGTTCTATTTATACTAATTTGTAAAAGGTTAGGGGGTAATTATTGTCGGGTAAGTAAAAGGAAGCATTACGCATCGTTAACGGATTATAGATTTTTGGAAAGTGGCGTACATTAAATCTGTTTCACAAATAAAAACTTTTTAACCAGTTAAAAGTTAAAAAGTTTTTATTTTTGAAGAATAATGTATAACGAAGTAGAAGCCTCCACCGTTAACAGTTAAATCTGTTTGTTGGTTAAGCATATTAACGTGAGGATTATTACTTTCTTTAAAAATTTCGGCAGATTCAAGGAGACTGCCGATGGTGGCATGGAGAAGAAATAAAACGGGCATGCATAATACCGGGTGTGAATCGAATAGCAGTAGGTGTCATAGATGTACGGGAGGAAGGAAGAGATAAGAAAGGAGAGAAAACCGACGTGCCAAGAATTCGGCAAAGGATTGAGCAACCCTAAAGAGCATGCACGTGGAAAAAGGAAAAGGAAAGAACAAGTAAGTCATGCATGCAGATATTCCGAGGCACGAATATACCAGAAAAAAAAGAGATGAGAAGAGAACGGATATGTAATACTCACCTGTGAGGGGCTAGGTAATATATGAATATAAGTTACCACAAGAAAGAAGAGATAAGAGTGAAATAAGAAGAATGAAAGACGAACATGATTAAGAAGTCAAAACTGGATCGAGTAGCTATTGGTAGTTGTTCGCAAAGAAGTATCTAATTTTAAGGAAAATACTAAATATAAGGGTGCAATTAAGTACGTTTAATTTATTCATTTATTTAACGGGTAATATCCTTTTTACATGACTTAAATAAAATAATAAGCAATACAAACCAAACACAATTAATTAATTTAACTAATTAAAATAAAGTAATCATACATTTTAAATATAAATACTACAAATTAACATAGATGTAGAACAAAACGAATCTATATTAAGTAAATCACAAAATAAGGTAAAATAATATAATAATTAAGTATTACCAAACACAAACAATATCAACTGGGTACATTAATACAAAAATATCAAATTATTCTTGTACATACAAACAAAAAAATCAAACTATATATTATAATGCTACAAATTAAAATAGGTTCAAGGCGTAATATAAATAAACTAAAGGTAATTTAATAATTAGATATTATTGAACAAGCAGATAAGTCAATTCAAACTACATTTAAATCTTATAAAGGAAGAATTAAATATGTTAAAATTGGGATTAGAATTCAGTGTTAGAATATTTTATTATTCCTCTTATATGAATCTTATCTTAATGAAATGATAAACGACACAATGACAGAAAACGAGTATATTTAACACAACTAAAATTAAAAGATGAAAGCAAAATACTGCTATCAACGAAGCCGTTTGTTATTTTAAAACTGAAGCAACGTTGTCAACATATAGGAATGACTGAAGCTGCGATCTTACTAACGATACATATAACAGTTTGACTGTTTCAATACTGAAATTAGATAAATATCTAGAAATTACTTAAAGTATTTTGAAGGCTCTATTCCTCAATATATTAATATGAGACGAAAAAGTCAATCGAGTGTCGAATAAAATACCTAAATCTTTAACTTCATCAAGAAATCGTAGGACATCATTATATATAACATAGTTACACTTAATCAATTTACAACGACTGAAATAAATTACAAGATATTATTTAATATTTAATTCAAGTTTATTTGAATTACACCAAGACACAATATTGTTTAGATTACTTTGAAGACATCGCGGTCTTCTGCACATTGTACTATAGAAAATAATTTCAAATCATCTGCAAACAAAAATTTAGAATATTTGATATATTGCCCGATATCATTAATAAAAAGTAAGAAAATAATTGACCCACAATTGGAACCTTGAGGTATACCAGATGTAATATTTATTGCTGATGAACATAATTATCAATTTTTACAAACTGCCGTCGAGAAGACCAAAAACTCTTAAACCATTTGATAACTATGTTCCCAAATCGAAACAATGACAATTTATTTAATAATATATTATGGTTGACACGATCAAAGGCTTTGGAAAGATCGGTATAAATAGCATCCACCTGATATCCATTCTCTAAGGCATTTAATAAGAAGCATAGATATGTCAAGTTTCAATAATTATAATTACATCAAATACTGAACAATTTACCAAATTATGCAAATTATTAAGCTTAGACCTAAAGCCACCTACATTATGAAAATATATGTTCAGTTTTTTGTAATCCGTGAATTATGGGAAGAAACGATCTTAGGTTTGCCATGAATGTATTTAATTGTTAAATTCGTTTCGCCATTTTGCTTACGCTTAACAATTAATCATTTAGTGATTTTATATGATTGCGCTCATTATTTGTAATATCCACCCACAGTATTCGTGTTTATAGTCATTGAATATCTTAGTATATCCACAGGAGCTTGTCGATCATAAAAGCATAATTTAAGAGGTCTCGGCTTATTAGATACTTTGCCTATTCTAAACAGTGATTTTGGCTCAATTAAAAGTTCATGTCCTAGTAATTCACGTATTGCAGCATTATCATGTTCCATTTTCGTTTTAGCAGAACCTTTGGTTTCCGGTAAATTAAAAACAATCGCGACCGACGATCTGCGTTACTTTTCCTCAACTTCATCAATAAGATTCTCTTGATTAATAACCTGTTTTGTAGAATTCAAGATTTCACACTTTCCAATATTAAAACATGAAGAAAAAGATGGATTTAATTTCAGTTTTAAACCTTGAAATACTGGTGTGATATAATTAAGAAAATACTCGTATTTTTGAAATTAAAAAAGGCATATGATACAATGCCAATGGAGATGTGTTTTCTACATCATATGCTGTGGATTTAGAAGTCAATTTTTGGTTATAAAATTAGTCTTACAAATACTACCAAACTAATCACTTATGAAAACAACTAATTATCTATCTAATTCCTCGACTTTAATATGTTTTAGTATTTAATTATACTCTAAGTGTGTATTTTCCTTAATTGTGAACGTAATTATTTTTGTAGAAATTACTAATCTGACTCAGGTGTAAATTTGGCCATCAATCGATTATATTTCACTTTTGTGTCAGTTGCTGTATATTCCAGAGTAAGTTATTTACATTTCATTATATTTTTTTTAGTAAATATTTATATTCCTATTTACAATCAATTTTATCATAAAGCTGTAATAATGAGATAGAGAGTTAGAAACACGTGTCTGCAGATAGTTATAAACCTATGTGTTAAATTAATTAAATACGTTTGCTATTTTATTTCAACGTACATTGATTTCTTGTTCTAAATTCACTAATTTACATATTTACTCCCAAACTATTTAACGTACATTTAATCATTTTTTATTTTCTTATGTCAGTGTTGACCCACGTTTGGCGTTTATTGGATATCATTTTCTTTTTTATAGGGCACGATATGTTGTATATGTGCAAAAACTCCTCCAAGAATAAATCAAAACTTGTATTCACATTTTCAGTTTTAATGAAATTCCAATTTGTATTCAGCATCTAATTCATTTATGGTAGAGTTATTTATTATTCTTCGGTATTTATATTTTGTTTTGTCATTTGGTATATTTCGGGCACTTACTTGTACATCTATGATTTGTGCGTGGTGATCAGAAAGGTGTAAATTAATATTTGTGCAATTCCAAGTAGCAGTTGGGAAATTTGTGACTACATAATCAATTTGTGTTGATGAATGGTTATTTTCTTTTAAGTGGATTCTAGTTGGTTCATTTAATTTATTGATAAAATTAAATGACGAGAAAAAATCATTTAAACGCCTTTTTGGTGTGTTGTTGACCATGTAATCAATATTTAAATCACCACAAAGGATTGTATGGGAATGTGTACTACTTATATTTACCATTAAATTTGTGATATTATTTAAAATATATTTATATTACCTGGAGGTGGACGGTATATGCAAATTATTGCAATTTTTAAATTAAATTCTTTCAAGGAGCAGGCTGCGCATTCAATTTCATTCTCAACACAATATTCGTTAATATTTATTCGATCATATTTATATCTTGAATCGAGAAAAATCATACATCCACCATGTTCATTGCGTTTCCTAGTGTATTCTGCACTTTTTGTGTATCCATTTAGGTGTACATTACTTGAATTATATTTGTTGCACCATGTTTCGGTTAAACATACGATATTTGCCTTTATGTCATTTAATACTACTGCAAGTTCATTCGTTTTATTATAAACACTTCTTATATTTTGGTGTAGAATTTTTAATTTAGTGATAGCATTGTCGTTGTTATTTAATATTTTTGTGGGGATTAGTGTTTGATCCGTATGTTGTTTTGCGAAAAAACTTAAATTCCCTTATAATAATACCTTTGGGCCAAAGATTTGGATCCATTAGTATATGGGCTGATTCTTCAGGGACACCAATTTTAAAGCATATATATTTTTCTAAAGTGTTTCGATCTTCATACATTATTGGGTGAACAGAAAATTCTATGTTTGGAAATTTAGTTTTTAGTTTTGATGATATATTTTCTTTAGTATACTCTGGCTTATATTTACCGATGTGAAACCATTTGTTTTTGGTGTGTTTATATACGACATCACTTTCTTCCTCATCATTACCAACAGTACTTTTATTTTCCTTAAATTCAGTATGCGATTTTATAACTGAATCCCCGATAGTTTGAATATTCGGTTTTATTTGGTGATTTTCATTTAGTTTCATTGAACTGTTGATATCAGCTGTACTGATTTTTTGGGCCTTTATTGGAGATTCCTTAACGTGAGTTTTTTGTTGTGCCGTCTGCTGGGGCCTAGTCTGTCTAGTCGTCTTTATCGGTGATAGGATGGCTCGGGTGACCTCTTCTGGATTAATTACAGTTTGCAAATTTGTACTTTGTATTATTAATAGCTGATTTAATGACTTTATCTAATCTTGCAGAAATGAAACATTGCTCTGAAGATCTCGTATAGTCATATCCTTAGATTTAATTAGTTGTTTTAAGTATTTCACCTTCATTTCTGTGTCCGTTTTAATAATGGTCTCTCCGCTAGACATCGACGTGTCGAGGTCGTCTTCATTGTCGCTGTCACATTGTACAATCTCTGGATCAAAACAACAAATTATTGAGTCTTTATTAACTTGAATCACATTTTTCATGTATTTTATACAACCGGGGTGCATTTTAAATCCACATTTTTGACACTTTGGTCCACTTTGCGGTATATTTCGGCACCATTTGCACTTTTCACTTGGAAGGTCCACGCGCACGTCCGTCTTACTCGTCGCCATTTTTAACCATTTTAACTATTAATTTTATATATATATATATATATATTATAGTCGAAACTAGTCATTGCAAAATAAAGTTTCAAGTGGTATAAAGAAGTAAAAGTGTTTTCTTATTCTTAATATCGAAATGGATCATGAAGTGGTAAGATACAAGAATTAATTCGAGCCAGTGGGGCGAAAAAGGCGGAAATGTACTTACAATTACGAATTAAAAAACAAATACCAACTCAAAACGCGTGGTTTATCCAATAGTGCTTCAAAATAAATGTTATCCCTGTGTTTGTGCAAATCATAATAAAATCAAATTCGATACCAGCTAATAACACCAAGAAAGTAGCAGAGAGGACGTGGCTTACTCAAGAAGCGATTTTTGTTCAAGAGAACACATACATCGAAGTCCTGAGAGAACAGTCAGCAAGATAGCCTAGGTGAAGACTCGCGCATAGAAGAAGAAACTTGCAGTATAAACACAACAATATCCCAATGACGTTAATCGAGCACTAGTCCATTAACAAGAAAGTTAAAACAAATAATAAGAAGAAAAGACGTTAATGGTAATTTTAAAAAACAAAGAATATTAAAAAAAGGTCATATTATTCGCAGTTCCAATATAACAGATATTAAAAAGATCAAACCAACCAACAAAAATTTAAAATCTTTAACACATAGAAATTCTTTACACTCAGACTCCGAAAGAAGACACCTTTTTCCTATGAATATTAGAGCTCCTCGACTGTACGGTTTTATCAAAATATATAAACCTGATAACCCATCCGTCCAGTAGTATCATAATTTTCCAGCCCATAAGATAACAGTAGAACTTAACTCCATATTCAAAACAATTACTAACTTCACCGATTCTCATTCTTTAAAAATTCCTGTAGAATTAACCAATAACATTAAAAACGTTTTTATCACTAATAGTTGCAAATCGAAGGAAGGATACTATCCTTCGACGTATCTAATATGTTTGCCAAAATACCCCCTAAAGTGTGCACTGAATTAATAATCAAATTTTTAGATTGTAATAAAATTAACGCCGTAGTAAAGTCAGATTTAATTCATTTAACATAATAATATATAATTATTTTTCTTTTAATAACAAATTTTATATGCAAAAAGAAGGTAGACAAATTAATAAATTTATAACCTGATTTAACACTCCTCCATTAAGTTTTATTTATCGGGACTAACAATTAATTAACATTAAACATATACAGAAAACCCACTTTCAAAGATGAAATCATCCCGAATTACTCACGCCATCAATACAAACATACAATAGCTAGCTAACTATTCAATGATAACTCATGTATTCAAAATTCCTTTTAGTCCCGCATCCCTTGAAAGAGTAATTAACACTAGAAAACAAATAGCTATTAACAATGACAATGGATATTTTTGCAACACCCCAACCAGAGAAAACAAATCTTACACAATAATCACATACTTTGGAGCCATGAGCAATAATATTAAGAATAGACGTTAATATAGTTTTTAAGTGCAAAAGATAAAACGCACTGTATTCTACCAGAGGAGTACAATAACATTAATTTACAGTAGAGTGCGAGACACAGTGAAATGCTTTAGATAGGTCTAAGAACAAAGATGCAAAATAGTATTTTTCCACACAATCAAGTTGTTAATTTTTATTTTTGTTTGTTTTTTATTTAACTTCGACTGCCTACCGAGTTAGGTCTGCCGTCGGCGGCCATAAAAATTTGGCGCCCAACGTGGAGCCAATGAAAAAATAGACCACTATAAAAAATATATTGAGACACAAAAAATTAAAAATATAATAAAAGCGTTTGTCACAGTGGCGTTTTTTTTTAATTTAGAGAAAAGGATAATATAATTTAAAATATTAGTTACGATGGAGTTGAATAGAACTAAACAAAATATTTATATATAAAATTGGCTAATAGAAAATGAATAAACATTAACCAATATAATCATGGAAGCGAATTTCCTATTAAAACGTTAATTAGTCTATGAATTCAGCCTAATATAAATTTGATAATTTACGTTTCACATTTCGCAAGTTTTTGTCACATGAAAATACAAGTACAGTTGTTGCTGGTGAAGACGATAATGAAATATCTGATTCTCTTGATTTTGTTCGTCAAATGATAGATACGTATCCGTGTAAAGACGGTAAAGCGATCAAAAGTAAGGCTGGTGCATTTGAATAATAGAAAAAGTATTTAAAACTGATTATTTAAATAAGTTACTATTGATAGAACTTCAGCTCTCTCGTAAAGTTCTAAATATTTTTAAGGCTATGGCATCAACGTTTGTAGAAGATCGTGGAGAAATGTCAGCTTCTAATGATGACACAAGTTTTTTCGAAGATCGTGAAAATGAGGGGGATGATAGCTTTATTATGAGTCCACCATCTAATCCTGTAGATAGTCGAGTGCGTGTTGGTCACGTTTCGGTGTATATATTTAGAGTAATTTTTAGTGGTGAATCATCTCTCTTAGAATTTTTAGAAAGGATCGAAAAGTTACGGGAATCTAGACGCTTGTCCAAGGAGGAGTTATACCGTGTGGGGTTTGATTTATTTTCAGGCGAAGACTCACAGGAATGAGTGGAGCAAGTGGTTAAGCATACTACAAGCGCTGTGTTCAACCAATTGGGTAAATTATATTTTTGTTAGGAAACATGAAGACAATATATTGTACTTAGATGTATCTTTGTTTGGACCAAATGTGATAGCACTAATAGATTCAGGAGCAAGCCGTTCAATTGTTGGACGAGACGGAATTAATACGTGCAAGTGCAACTTAAAAATTCTCTCTACTTAGGTCAAATCAATTGCTGCTGCTAGCGGAGAAAATGTTGAGGTTCTCAGTGAGGTAATGTTAACGGTTGTTTTTAAGGAAAAAGTTTATAAATGTAAGGCTTTGGTGGTACCAAGTGTTAAGTACACATAAATCCTACGTATAGATATCATGCACAATCATTGCGTATTAGGTTAGTTAACAATTAGATCGACACTGTAGAGATGGAGTATTCAAATGAGGATGCTAAAAATGAAGGTGTGATGGGATTTTCTGACTTTAATGAGACCGAGGGAGAAAAGTTAAAACCGGTAATTGCAATCTTTAAGAATCTGGCTGGAATGAAATTAGGTAGAACAGACAAGATAGAACACGTGATCAACACTGGAAGTGCCAGTCCAATCACGCAGAGACATTATAGCTTATGACCTTATATGTCTAAGATTATGAATGAAGCTTTGGATGAGACGCTAAAACTACTTCACTTGTCGTTATGACGAAGAAAGCAAGTTGTGAATTTAGTAACTCAGTTACCAAGAGGAATACGTATCCGCTTCCTAAGGTAGATAGTAGTTTAAGCAAACTGAGGGAGGCCCGGATAATCTCAACAATCGACCTCAAACACGCGTTTTGGCAGATCTCTTTCTACCAGACTTCATGCGAAAAAACGGGATTCACTGTTTCAGGTCGAGACTTGTACGAGCTTACGATTATGCTTTTCGGATTACATAACTCAGCCTAAATTCAGCAGCGGTTAATGGACCAGATTTTTGCACAGAGCTGGAACCGAATGTATTTGTGTATCTGGACGATATAATTGTTTGCAATAACACCTAGTTATCTTAAACGAAGTTCACAAAAGACTAAAAAATGCCAAGCTCACTATTAACTTAACGTGAAATGTAAGTTCGCCAGGTCTCAATTTAAGTATCTAGGTTTCGTCATTGGTAGAGGAGGACTAGGCACGGATTCTGAAAAAGTGGCGACCATGGTTGGATATCCCATATCGACGTGATAGAAACAAATAGCTTTCTAGGGTTATGCTCCTTGTATAGACGTTGCATTTTGCAATTTTCGACGCTTTTGGCTCCCATAAATGCTCTGTTGGCGGGTAAAAAGAAGAGACAGACAGTAAAATGGGATGACAAAGCAAACCAAGCGTTCAAACATATAAAAATAGCACTAACAACAGCACCAGTTCTAGTCAGCCGTAACCTCAAAAGATGGGTTACAAACTGATCAACCAAAAAATTAAATAATTACATTTTAGAGTACGCGAAGAGATTTAATATTATATGTTAGATATATCTTTCTATATAATAAATAATGGAACATCTAACTTACAAAATTAGATCTTTCATTCTTAATAGTATGATACATATAAATAGAGTAATGTTATTTCTTAACTACTTTTACTGTACCAATATTTTAATTGAAACTTAAATATCTTATATTTACTTATTCTCAAGTAATTGATTTTTCAATTAAGGGACTTTAGAGGAAGAGCAAAATTATAAAAAAATAGCTTATAGTTTTTTAGTATTATTCTAAATTTAACATTTTGTATAATTCATATAAAGCATTTATTTTGTGCATGTCAATACACACATATAGACATGCTATACCATAAACATACAATTAAAATAACACAGACCGTCACACGTTAATTCACTAAATAACCGCGCCCAGAGTTATGTTATGTTAATCTAATCTCAGGTATATGCACCTCATTACGTGCACGTTTTGCGATATAGTTCGGCGTTACGTAACCCCCTCGCATCATGATCGAGGGCGATGATCCAGTTAACAGTAATGCCATTTGACAGCGGCCTGAATTATTGACATATGATTACTAGAAGCTTACATTTAGCCTGCACGGATGCAGCTCCGCACTCTGATCTAATTTAGATACTCCCTCCCCTTCAGAGATGCGTTAATAAATCATCATTTGGTAAGTTTCTGCAAATCTCCCTTAATGTAATGGGACATTGTCTGGGCCTTTAATCACCTTTCAAGTAAATCAAATATAACACATTTGCTAATTGGCTAACGGCTAAGCTATTTACGCATGATAACAAACTATAATATTAAAAAAAAATAAAAATAATTTAATTTCTTGCGTATAATATTTTTTTGACAAAACTTTTTTAAATATTTTTAAAAGTATGGCGTACTTTAACCCCTTGGATTATTTTCTATGGGGCTATCTCAAATTATTTATTTACACGATCTAGTGGAAAATGTAGAAGAAAAAGAAGATAATTTCTGTGTGTAACACAATAAGAAACTTGATTAAGTCACTAACACTTTCTTCACAATGAATTTTTATTTCGCTAGATGTACATTTCGGGTACTATGCACCAATTACTAATAGCTTATAAGCTAATGTTGTGTTTTAATCAAGTTTTAATCATATCTTCACATAACTCAACAACAAATTTCTATATACCAAAAGAAACGACAATGGTGTTTTTGAAAAAGTTCGGCAGTCAATGAGGAGAAATTTGATTATTGCATCCTAGCTGAAGGTAATAATTTTCAACAGTTCTTGTAGATTAAAAAACTTTAACGTAATTTTTGATGATAAAATCATGCTATTGTTGAAAATTTCTTCGAAATAAATTGGGTTTTCAAAAAACATCCCAGGGTAAAATATTCATAACCCTTCGTTTTTTTGTAGGTATTTATACAATTTAATTACAAAAAGAACTATTTGAAAGCATTCAATGTTGATTTTATAACTTAATTTTTTTAAACCAATTATATACTTGATTTTACATAGATGTAAACATTCTATGCTGAGATTATTTGCAATTTTTTATTCGAAATTACAATAAAAACTTCGAAAAATATGTGATATTGATTTATAAACGTCATTTGCATAAAACTGTGAATTTATATGGGAGCGTTGAAACAAGTGCAAAATTTAAATTTATATGTTTATCAGTGGGAGAGTATCATTCCATTGCACTTGCAGAGTTTGAATTTATTTGATTAATTAGAAAACTTCGCGTCGCATTCCATTACTACGTTAAAAGTGGGATCTAATTGGATTTGTACTGTTAACATTGTTTTCCCCGTCCGGGTCAAATGCTCAATATATTATATCGACAACAAGCCTGTTAATACAAGTTTACAAACCACTATAAATAAATCTTTTTATTATTGGGAAATCCCTTAAGTATTTAACGACGATTTTAATATAAATAATTTAATTCCATGTTGGATTTTAGTTATTATTTGTTTATTTTACATAATATATTATTTTACATTAAAATATGTATGAACATAAAAAAAATAATATAATTATTTCTTACTCTATATATATTAGTTTGTATAAACAGTGTATAAAAGGGGCGGATTAGTTTTATTTCAGGCTTTTATAAGATGATTAGATCTCAGCCCTGAAAAGTATATAACGCATATGGGAATATAAGTGTGTAAATAAGAGGATAGAATTAAGAATATCTCTCCTTGCTGCGAAATATAAATGACGATGAATTTGCCCTAGATAGTATAGAGGGAAATAATTATTACACGGACAGTAATCAAATTGGCGACAAAGATAGATAGATAGATATTTATTGACGGAAAATCTCCTTTTACAAAATTATATAACAAGTAACAGCAAAGTGTATCGATCATCACAATTTTAACATTAAAAATTGAATAAAATTTAAAAAATTCAAAAACAATTAAAAACTATAATACCATAATAATAAATAAAATAAAATTAGTAATTTAATTTAAACATAAATCTAAATAAATGTATTTGACATTATTCTTTAACTTCAAAAATGACATTGAGATATAAAAATTTGTATTACCCCATAACATATTTATATATGACATCATGCAATTAATAATCTAGTTTTAGTTAGCGAAGGTAATACAGATTTAAACATTTCTAATAATTTAATCGAATTTATGGAATTATTTATAATTTTATAATAATAATAATATTAATAAATTTATTTGCCCAATAGATAAACCAATTACAGGGCAACATTAAGTACAAAAGTAAAAAAGTAAACAATTAATTTGTTAAGATAATAAATAATAACTAATCATATATGTATAAAAAATGGGAAGAAGAAGGACTCATATGATGGATCGGCGACTTAGACAAAGTAACGGACCTCGATGTGGGGATGAAAAAAGTAGGGTTTGTGTGCCGCGAGGTAAGCCTAGGAACGGAAAACTTCACCTTGTAAAAGATCTGGGCAATCAATGTCATTGTGAATTAGTTTGTACATCAGTGAAGCACTGTTTACGTCTCTGCGACTAGAAAGAGAGTTCAGAAGATGACGATGGAGTAGCTGCTCATATGGTATACCTCTTTTAGGGAAAGATTTGTCCTCCTTGAAACTTAGATATTTTAGGAAGCGACGTTGCATCCTTTAAATTAGTAGTGATAAATACATAAAGTGGGGGTACCAAATTGACGAAGCGTATTCTAAACGATTTCGCACAAAAGCCGAAAAAGGCATTTAATTACATCACTAACATTGAAATATTACAAGTACGCATAATAAAACCCAATATTTTGGAAGCAGATGAATATAAAACATTTTTGTGTTTAACAAAAGTTATCTGAGAGTCAAAGAGTACGCCCAAATCTCTGATCTCTGTAAGCCATTGTAGGGAATAGCCATTGATATTATAGCTGAAGTTTACGTGCGAAACACGTGAGAATATGACATTAGCACATTTATTGATATTCAAGTTCAATTTATTATTAGTACACCACCTAGAAATGAAGATCAAGATTATCTTGCAGCTTCAGCGAGTCTTGCAAATTACAAACATTTGAGAAAATGTTCAGGTCATCCGCATATGGTAAAACGTGGCAAGGAAAAGAGGAAATTATATCGTTAATAAACATGATGAATAAAAGCGAACCAAGGTTAGAGCTCTGAGGTACCCCAGACAATGAAGTAAATGTATAAGACTTATATCCATTATAGTGTGCATAGTTAGTTCGACCATATATGTATGAACGAAAAAAAATAATAGTATTCAGGAAGATAGTGTGGTCAATACAATCAAATGTCGGTATAGATTACGTCCATTTGAGTTCAATTTTCAATGGAATCACTTATATGTTGAGTGATGATTGCAAGGTTGGTAACTGTAGACCTACCCTTATAAAACAATGTTGGCATGGCGAAATTAAAGTTCTTATATGACCATACAAGGAAATTCGAAAACTTTAAAGAAGTTTGAGAGAATAGCAATTGGTCGGTAATTGCTGATATTGGTTTTGTCACCCTTTTTGTGTACAAGGCTCAGACGCGCACATTTCCACATTTGCGGAAATGTCTGAGTAAGAACTGCCAAATTGATAATAGTTAATAGAGGTTTAACAAATATGTATTTACAATCTTTAATGAAAAATCTGGGTAATTAATCATCACCAGCAGTGTTGTTATTTTTGAGCTTATTAATACTATTAATAATGTCAGTCTCGTTGAAAGGATTAAAATTATAGGGAATAGTATATGCAGCTGGTTCAGTGAAGGCTG
Source organism: Ontholestes murinus (assembly GCA_963969525.1). Classification (NCBI taxonomy): domain Eukaryota; kingdom Metazoa; phylum Arthropoda; class Insecta; order Coleoptera; family Staphylinidae; genus Ontholestes; species Ontholestes murinus. The sequence goes on from OZ018397.1 coordinate 15,111,164, forward strand.
CATTTGATGAAGGGAAATAAACATTGCGGAAGGTACTAGCAAATGAACTTACAATTCCATCAGGTTTATTGAGTGTTGTATTACCATTGCACAATTGAGAGGGAATTCTTGTAGTGCCATTTTTAGCATGTAAAAATTCCAAAGTGACTTGGGATTATTTTTCATTTCTTCCTCAAGTTTTGCTAAATAAGTCGTGTAGGCCGCTTTTATTTTGTAATTTAGATGACTTCCACTTATGGCGATAATAGTCCTTTAGTCTGATTGTATTCTTAATTTCGCGCGTAAACCACAGCGGAAAGGAGGATTTGCGTCGAACGTGTAAAGGAACCGTAGAATGCATTAAGCGCAACATTTATATCGGTATAAGTTTCAAGAAAAGACCTGTCAACTGACTGTAGTAAGTTATATAGTTTGGGATAATTTGCTTTACGAAAGTTATAAAATTTGTTGTTGTTCGTTGGGAATCGAGCCGAATTAGAATTAGAATATGTGAGTAATTGAGAATGTATAGCTAGTGCAGGGTGATGAGTATCTTCAGGAACTAAGGGCACTTACTCTCGTTTAACTAAAGTATTGGTAAACATGTTAGTAAGAACTAGATAGAGTAAACCACCATTACTATTAGGAACAGAGTTACATTGTTGTAACTTTAATGTGGTAATAAAATTTAGTAGAGAGTTTAACTTAGGTGAAGAGGATGGCATAGTAGCAGAAGAGGTAAATTGCGTACGTTAAAGTCACCTATAAGCAAAACCTCTTTGTCAAGCAAAAAAAGTTTCAGTCAGAGCAATAATATCAAAGTCTATATTAAGCGATGCAGTGAAGAGATCATGTGTTTTGGTGCGGAGACCTCGGGTATTTTGGTAGTAGATACTGAGTGTAGTATTGTCGGTAATGTTGGGCCGGTTCAGTTTTCCGAAGTGTTAATAATAGTGGGTATCCCGCGAATATATTTAATCTTAAGTTCTCGTTCACCTGGAGCTGTTCTCTGGGTTAATTCATTTTTCGTATTACGGTAAAACTCCATTTGTGCAGGAGTACGATCAAGGGAAATATTGACAGTCTTAAAATTATCGTTCAACTTGAGTTTGTGACAGTTACGGATGGCAGTTTTGACTAACTCCTCATTACCAAGCCGCAATTTAATGGGTCGGCTACTAAGGGATCGAGGGGGGTCATATTTCCCAAGGCGAACAGGATTTGGGTCTGGAACGTGGACATTAAAAACAGACAAAAAAGCGGAGGTTACTTCATTATCACTCTCAATTAGTTGTGTTTTTGAATCACAAACTGCTTCAGCGAGTCCGTAAATAATAATATTACTCTTACGCTTATTACGCTCAGCTACTTCTTGTATAATCTCTTTATTATAGGAGTAGATGATGCAATTGATGATGACTTTAAGTTTAAATTTGCTTTTAAAAGTTTAAGATCTTCCTGCAAAGCAACTATCGCTGACTTTAGTCCATTAATATCGTCGCCCAGAGCTTTGCAATTATTGCAGGTCAAAGATAGACCACTTTTGGTGTTAATTTTCCGCGCCTTAGTGATATCCATGTACGTTGTTTATATTTTTTTCTTGCAAATGCAACACATAACAAACATGTGAGCTTCACCAGAGAAATTGCTACACGTACAGGTATCCATGTTAAAGTGCAAAAAACGGTGGCAAATATTATGATATAAAATAATACTATGATATTATTACGCCTGGAGCGCAATATCAAACAGTCACAAATAGAATTAATTATCAACAAACGAATGCGCGAATAAGAAAACGCACAAAGGCAAGTCAACGATAGCTAGACAAATGGACATAGGCTGGGACACGCTCTTCACATCATGGGGTCGGTCATGATGACTAAATGAATAAACAAACAAGGTAGATCACTGTGTGGGTATATTAATCAGATATAATGTTAATGACTGAAATAAATATAAAAATACTAATAATACATGTAGCAACGTATGCAACAGTATATACAGGTATAAGAGGTAAACAAACGGAGAGGTTAGGATTAATGAAAAATAATTAAATTAACGAACAAGCAAAAAACTTACGTTAGGCTAATGAAACGAGCCACCGTTGCACTAGAGTCGCTAAGGTCAAGTCAAGAAAAACCCAGGAAACGAATATATTGACTTAGACACAGCAATAAATACACTTAAATACAGACTATAATCGCTGTCAACACTGCTGTACGTATATACAATACAATTGCACAAAACACAGATCGTGCAATACTTTTCTTTCGTGAAGTTGGAGTAAATTGACTTCCCACAACATTTGAGAACGACTGTATGCCACTCGTGGATATGATATCCAAGCCTATGTTAAATTTGTTTTTAACCTTCTCAATTTTAGCAATTGCGTTACCATATTATGGTGGCCATAGATTAGAAGCGTATTCTAAATGAGGTACAACCAACGCTGTATATAAATGCATAAATGTTGATATACTGTAAATGCTGACAATCTACTGTACTATTGACTGTAGTATATAACTTTAAATCGTAAGCAAATAAAAGAAATTTGCTATAATCAATTCTCTGTTCTATATCATTAATAAATTTCAAAAATAAAATTGGACCGCAATGAGATCCCCGTGGAACCCCTGACCATACTTTAATACTTTGAGATACGGCATTACCCAACCTAACAATTTGTAGACGACCACATTAAAACACACCCAAAGAAACCAGTTTTTCAATAATAATACGATGATAAACCTGATCAAAAGCCTTGGGCAAATCAGTGAAAACGGTATTAACTTAATAACCCTTCTCCAAGGCATTCGATATATCTGACTGAAACGAGAGCAAATTTGTGACAGTTGATCTCCCAGTCATGAAACCATGCTGTTCACGAATTATAAAATGTCTACAACACCAGCGTAATTGGGCAGAAACAAGTTTATCCAACATTTTAGGTAAGGTTGATTGTATTGCCACGCCTCTATAATTCTGTACATTCTCCCTAGTTCCATTTCTAAAAATGGAAGAATACCACATTTTAGAGAGGATTCAAATAGAAAATGAATTGGTTTTGTGAGTGAAAAAATGCAACCCTTTAAAAATGTGGCGGAATTCCTTCACGTCCCGAACTACATGTATCATCTAATTGATTTGTACAATTAAAAACATTACTAACGCTAACACTAATGCAATCTAAAGCTATAATATCCTTCAAAGAAAATTTAGGAACAGGTCCCAATTTATACACTGTCGCAAAATACTCAGCAAACAAACTTGTAGACTCAGATATATTGGAGGCACTTTTATCATTATATGTCATGATATTTTAACATTAGTATCGTGATATTGCTTCACATATGACCAATTTTTTTGGGTTTTGTCCTAAACTTTCCTCCATCTTACACACATAGTCGGAATGTAATTTTTTACTAAGAAAATAACACTCTAATGTAATGTAATCACTGATAGAAACACTATGTTTATATTGTGCATGGATATTTTTTTTTTCTAATTAAATTTATAAGTTCGTAGTTAAACCATTTAGGGTAACCAGATAGAATAACCTTCTTCGTTGGTATAAACTTGTTAAAATCACTGTATACTACATTGTTAAATGTTGTTGTAGATTCATCCACTTGTGTAGTTGAAAGAAGAGACGAATAATTAACTGAATCCAGGTAATTGCTAATTTTCTCATAGTCAGCTTTTTCAAAGTCATAAATTATATCCTCCATGTATATCTGCTTGCTGATGTCCTTAATTGATGTTAAACTATAACTAATATTATGAAGACTTGAGGAGTCGTCGGAACGAGTAATAGTAATGTGTTCTGAATTAAAAAATACAAGATCCAATAGTACTCCTCTACCATCTTATTTATCTGCCGAATATTATGGATTTCTAATGATTCGGCAATTGTCTGTCCAATCGGATAACCATTGGTATACAGCAATACATTATCACCAGTAGAATCCCAGAGAGAATTTCGTATATTGTAGTCACAACAAAATATATATTTACTATTTGGATACATATCACATAACGTATCAATTGTTGAACAATGGTTGTCATATTGACTTAAAGGTGAACAAGGTGGTACATAAATTAATCGAACTATTAAATTATTTTCTACCATAACGAACGCTTGTTCAACCAAATCATTAAGTGGCAAACGTTTCAATCGCTGTTTAGATTTCGCAGCAATTAAAACTCCACCCTCCTTTAATTTAACATTTGTAGTTTGGCACCTATAAATGTGATATACCATATAATATAATCGGGTAAACAAATCTCGACATCAATGATTGAAGAATCTACTAAAATTATGGTATCATAGTTAGAGCAATACACATTAAACCTAAAATTATCCAACTTTGTTTTCATACCGGCTACATTCTGAAAATATATATTTAGTTTTTTAAATCATTAAATGATTTTTCATTCTTGCTTGTTATTCTCGGAGTGCCATTAATATATTTAATCGTAAGATCATTTTCACATCGATGTAGCCTACAGGTTAATTCAGATTGCAAAGATATTAATTAATCTCTCTGGTTGTTTGTTCTATAATGTTCAAATTTAAATTACCGGTATCTATTGCTTTAGTAACTCGTAACAAATTGCTGCATAGCTGCACGTTGGTCACTAAATGTTATTTTTTCAGGTCAGGGTTTATTGGAAACTTTTTCGAAACGTATAACTTTTATGGGATTTAAGGATATTAAGAATCTAACAAATTCTTAAGTGATTGTATGTCATTATTAATTATTTTCTCCAGATTACCAGTCGATTCAGGTAAATTAAATACCATGACATTACAAGCTCTTTTTTGTTGCTCCTTGATTTCACTAATTGCTTCATTCAAATTTAAACGAGATGACGTTACCGACGAATTTTCAATTTTGTTCATTCTAATTTTTATATTTTCGATTTCACTTTTAAATTCTTTCATTGTCTCGTGAAATTCCGACTTGAATAGAGTAGCTAATTCTGCTTTTAAAACCGATTTTCTGGATCTGGATTGAGTTAGCCAAGGGTGATCAAATCATTGACCAGAGCACTTAGGCCTCACTAGGCCCATTGTGCCCCCCTGACTGGGACAGCCCTGCGTTGTTCTATCACTCATTTAGCCACCCAAGGTGGCGAGCAAAGGACAGCACAACGCTTGGAGGGTTATCCCTTATGTTGGCCATGTTCGGCCAGAGAGCCATGTTCGGCCAGAGGGCCATGTTCGGCCAGAGAAAAAACCGATTTTATTGTCTCAGTTAAAGTGCTAGAAGAATTTTGTTTTATTTCCACAACGGAAAACCCGTTTTGCATATCCATTTATCACCGTTAGCCTTCCGGGCTTCTTCTACACAATAAGGTATTACATCCAGTGTCGAACAATATATGCAATCACCATGAAACCATTGTATACATTTTCCATTACACTTAAGAGATTTCAAAGGCGGACTTTTTACATTACATCAAATCTAGGCGACGGATAGGGAATACACACAAGAAGACAAAGAAGAGATAACAATTCGGCTCAGAATTCAATGAATATCGCAAGGCAATAAAAACTCTTTAATATAAAACACGTGGAATTATTTTAAAATCACAATTGAAGCTAATGAGTTTAAATATGTGATAAATCAGTAAAAATACATCAACATTGAATGCTCTTTATAAATAATATACTTAAATCTGTGGGAGATGTAATGTCATAAAACAAATAAATTATTAATTCGGTTTACTATGAAACTTACCTATTTATTCTGGAGCATAATGCACACTCGAACACTCGCACTAATGAAGTAGATAACCTGCATCTCGAGTGATGATGGATTAAATAGGTTAAAAGTTGGAAGTAGGCCTAGAACTGCAGATGAATACTTCGTAAGAGAAGATCACAAAATTATTTGGTTAAAAACAGATCTACTAAAGAATGTGTAAGGAATTGAAGAACTAATGAAGAAATAAACACTCGTACCATACAAAATAATTCCGAATGCAACAATTATTTTCTCAATATCTTCACCTTACTCACTAATGCGTCATCAAGACATTCCAACGTTTGATGGAAATCCAAAACAACTTAATAGATTCATAAATTCTTGCGAACATTTTTTGCATTTCGAAACGTAAACAATGTAAATGACCGCATTAATATCTGTTTGCTCGATACTATTTTAAGAAAATTACGCGATCGTGCTGCTGATTTAATCGGCACTAGAACCGAATTAAACACGTGGCAATTAATTAAAGATGCATTAAATCAAACCTTTTAAAGAGGTACAGATTGCCTAATTCAGGATTTGATCTCAATTAAACCATACAAAAATGAAGCACTATTTAGTTCGGAATGAGAATTCAAGACGCTAGAAGTTCAAGACCCAAATGAAAAATTAATTAAGATTCGTCATTACGACGATTTTGCGCTTAAAACATTTATAAACGGGTTGCCATACCAAATGCAACTAGTAGTTCGACTTAGAAATCCAAACTCAATCGAACAAGCATTAGCATACGTAACGGAAGACGAAAATTTTAAATATATTAACAATGGACAGAATCCGAATTTCCGACAACCCACATATCGACTACAACCTGTAAACCCAAATTTTACACGACAAGCACCTAAACCGAACGATTTTACACAAAAAATAAACTTTTACCCTCCAAGATATTCACAACCGAATTTCTCTCAACAACCTAATTTTGCTCAACAAGCCAATTTTTCTCAACAGCCATATTTTTCTAGACCACCTATGTTTAATTTTCAACAGAGACCGTTTTCAAGCCCAACGTTTATTCCGCGTCCAGCAATAATGCTCAACCTCAATTAAATCAATTTAACAAACCGAATTTTAATTTATTCCCAAATAATTCAAATAATAAATTTGGCAACCAAAAAACATTTCCATTCAACCCAAAATTAAGTTCAATAACCAGGAACAATTCTCAACCTAAATTTGCCCCTGAACCAATGGACACGACATCAGGACACGCCACATTTAGACCAAAACCGACATTTATCGCGAAAAGACAACGAAAATTTAAATAACCACCTTGATCCTAATTCGTACGAGTATGAAGATAACTATGAAACACCAATTGAACAATTTTTCGAACCAACCAATAATTATTATCCTAATGATAGTGAGTATGAATTTTACAACAACGAACATATTAATCACGCTCAATACTTTGACGAAAATAGTCAGTTGTACAATTATATTAATAACGAATGCTATGTAGAAAACCAAGACCAAATTTTTCACCTACCTTATATTTTAAAATCAAATCTAAAAAATTTACGACTAAACCATTGCAACACAGAAGGACGCGACGCGATTAGAAAATTATGTTTTGAATTTAGAGATATATTTTATTTGAATAAAATCCCATTAACATTTACAAATCAAATTCAACACAAAATTAATTTAAAAAATGAAACCCCAATTTATACTAAAAGCTACAGATACCCGGAAATACACAAATCTGAAATTAAAAAATGCTAGATCAGAAAATTATTCAAGATTCAACATCACCTTGGTCCAGTCTTATCTGGATAGTACCAAAAAAGCTTGATGCATCAGGTAAGAAAAAATGGCGATTAGTTATTGACTATAGGAAATTGAACGAACGTACAATTGACGACAATTACCCTCTCCCAATATTACTGACATTCTCGACAAACTAGATAAAAGCCAATATTTCACAACTTTAGACCTTGCAAACGGCTTTCATCAAATAGAAATGAGCCCAGACAATATTAAAAAAAACAGCATTTTTGATAGAAAACGGACACTACGAATTTCATAGAATGCCCTTTTGATTAAAAAAAACGTACCCAGTACATGGAAAATATATTACGCGGATTAAAAAATGAAATTTGCTTAGTTTATCTCGATGACATTTTTTATTAAGACAAATCAAATTTCAAAGTACAATTGGACAAATCGGAATTTTTGAGTATAGAAGTTCAATATTTAGGATATTATAACCCCTGACAATATGTTTAAAAAAAGATTCCAATGTTACACATACCCCAGAATTTATAGCTGCTTTCGAACATTGTAAACACATTCTTAGTAACCCACCAATTCTACAATATCGATTTCGAAAAACCTTTTATATTAACAACCGACGCTAGCAATTTCGCTATCGGAGCAGTGTTATCCCAAGGATGAATTCCCAACGACAAACCAATAGCATATGCCTCTCGAACCCTTAACGAAAGCGAATCACGGTATTCAACCATAGAGAAGGAACTGTTAGCTATAGTATGGGCATGTAAATATTTTCGACCCTATATTTTGGGAAGAAAATTCCAAATTTACACCGATCATAGACCATTATCTTGGTTGTTTAATTTAAAAGAACCCAATAGTAAACTGAAACGCTGTAGACTTAAACTCGAAGAATTTGATTACGAAATAATATTTACAAATGGAAAACAATAGCTGATGCTATTTCTAGAATAAACTTAAATGCATTCGAAACTGAAAGTATAATCAATAATCCCGGTGAAATTAATCAAGAAATACTAGAATACCTACGATAATTAGCAGAAAACCCAATACAAGAAGACCCCCAGACAAATCAATCAAATCCACCTGTTAAAATTGTACAAGACGTTTTAATCAAACCAGCAAGGAACGTAAAAGACATCCACCAACCATCTCTCCAATCTACCCCTCTTTCAGTTAGTAATGATACTAGTTTAAATGAAGGAATTTCAATTTTAGACGAGATTATCAATAATAAACACAATCAAATTTTAATATCTAAAAATCCACACAATAAATTACAAACTACTTAGGAGAATTTTGGACACCTTAAAATTATTTATGTAATAATACCCAAATCAAATTAATTCTTGAATTACTAAAAAATTACGCAACAGACTCACTCGTCACTTATTGAACACTTAAGAATTTTAAGACAAACTTATAAAAATAGTAACATTGAAATAATAATAAAATATGCAATAATCGCATACAATAACTCCATACATTCATCAACAAATTTTACACCCTTAGAACTTATACTTGGACACACCAATACCCGTGACCCCTCCACCCTAATTAATACCGGATTTTACTCTGACTACGTTGCAACCCATAAAGATAAAATTAAACACATATATAAAGATGAATTAAAACACTTGGTATGATTTCACTTGTGATTCACAAGTGAAATCATACCAAGTGTTTTAATTCATCTATCAAATTAATTCAAAAATGATTCACCACGGGTTAAGTGAGAAATTAATTAATCACATATATAAAGATTTGACACATAAATTAGAAGAGTCAAAAAATAAAGTAATCAAAAAACGTAATATTAAAGGTCCCAACCAATACCAATTTACAATAGGCCAAACCGTATTCAAAACAAAAAATAGGCGAAATAAATGGGAAAACAAATTTACAGGTCCTTATAAAATCATTGAAATTTTAGAAAATAATAAAGTGAAAAACAAAATAAACCAAACAATAAAAACATTAATCCTAATAATAAAAGAACAAAACGAGGTTTAATTGATGGTCTAGGATCAATAATTAAAATCCTGACTGGAAATTTTGATCACAATGATGCTGAAAAGTACGATACTGCAATATCTACCGTAATAAAAAATGAAAGTAAAATAAAAACCATAATTAAAGATCAAATTAATTTCAATTTTAGATACGACAATTAAAAACTTTACTTCTACTACACAAAAATTAGCACATAACCAAAAAAATTAGAAGATCGTATTTTGCAAATGGAACAAGTTATAAAAACGAAAAACTTATGTATGAATTTTATTTATTTAACACAGTATTATCCCAAATCATTACATCACTTCAATTAATACACAATATATTTGAAAAATTAGAAATGATGATCACCTTTTCAAAATTGAATGTTATCTATAACTCAATAGTGGAACCTTAAGAACTTCTAGAAGAACTGGAATCAATAAATAAACAGATCAATAACGATAAATTGCCATTTGAACCAAAATTAGAAAATATACTGCTGTTTGAAAAACTCTCAAAAATTAAAAGTTATATTAAAGGAAATCAAATCGTATTTATAATCCAAATCTCAATTGTGGAGCCAGAAAGGTACAACTATTTCCATCTTTACCTCCTGCCGACACCATCCAACAATGAATTTTAAACAATATTTCCTCAATCAAAATACCTTCTAATTAATGAGCATTCGTACTTGCATTCCAACGATCCATGTAAAGAAACCCGCTCTGAAGAATTTTTATGTTACAAACCCAATAATTATGAAGAAATAAACACTAATTCTCCATGGAAATCCAAATAATAAGCCTCGCCAAAAATACCACTAATTGTCATCAAATTCATCATATAAATTATAGTGGTTAAAAACATAGTATATAATGCATTTTTTATTACCCTAGATATCATTGGAGAACTTTTTCATGTTCAATAAAGTCTTCTTGTATATTGCAGTTTCACATTAATTGGGTTTTGTGTGTTTTATTTTAAGAATATTTATTATACCATACCACCAAGTTTGATACTTAAAACAATTAAAAAATTCCATAAATATAGAAAAAAATTCACTAAAAGTAAATAAGTAATTCTAGTAGTAACGGTAGCCACCATTCTTATGAAATAATTTTATATTTATTTTTAAGTAATTTTTACAAATATATTTTTAAGAACAGTTGACACTTTCAATGTACAAACAGTTAATTGAAAAAATGCAGTTAAAAGTGTTTAATGATAAAGGGTTTCACTTCACATTTTAAATATTTACAGTTAAAAGTTTGTTTAGAAACAATTTGAGCAATATATGAATATGTCATTACATTTTGAAAAAAGTTTTTAACTGTCGAAGAAATTAATTATGTCCTTGGAAAGTTACTAGAAAAGATAATTTGAAATAAACCAAAGACAGTTCACTGTTTTATATTTAAAACAAGTGCAATTCTCTAAGAAAATATAAAAGTCTTAGGTAGATTGTAACAGTATAAAATTTAATAAGTATTTTTAATTGAATTTTGGGTGTTTATTGTATGCAGCCTAACAAACAATCGATTCGTATTTTATTTGCGAATCTTTCAATTAGTCGGACTCGCGGTTCCTTTTTTTTTCGCGGAGGTATTTTCTTCTTATCGGTCCTCTTCGGGTCAGATTTAGTCTCATCCTCGTGGCGATTGAACGCAAATTTTCACTTAATAATATACAAAGTGTGTTTTATTGTATTATTATTACGACAAGTACGTCGGATAAATAGTGGAAATTAGTTCATTAAATTGTGGATATTATGGGAATGGATTAAGTTCACAATACGACGCATTGTCGGATTATTTTCACCACGGGCAAGACTATCTGCACTCATTAATCAAACACTTGGAGGAAATTTATCAAAATTAATTACGATTCGTCCAAGAAATAAAACCAATAAAACCGCACAAGATCTCAGGTATGTTCGTTCTTCGCTATTTAATCTCCCAATAAATCAGTAAGATGTAATATTTTATTAAACACATTTCTTACACAAATCTCCATTTTTAGGTTTTTTTTTTTTTATCTATATAAAATTTGATATTTTATTCGCCGTTTCGTTACTGTATTGAACTACTATGTTGAGGAGGTCCGTATAATTTCCTTGGAAAAATAAATCAACTGGGTTTTGGTGGAATCAATTCTGGTCGGTGGAGGAGGTCGTTGTTAGGATTCGAGGTTGCAGTCCTGGACGTTGAGGTGGATGATATAAGACGGAGGGAGTTGTTGCCAACCAGGAGCTCACCAAGTCCAGATAAGATTTATATATTTTATTTTGTCGATTTATTTTTTTTTATATTTAATACGGCAGCCAGAATTATATACAGGGTTATTCACGCTATACGGCACGAAATATTGTGGCCAAAATACGTGACTTTCAAAAAGTTTCACTTTGGTGATATATGGGGGCTTATTAGCGCTACTTTTTAAAATTACTTTCATAATATACAGGGTGTCCCAAAAACCCTAAAAGTATCAAAGTTGTGTTTTTATTAATGAAACACCCTGTATTTTATTGCATTTTTGGATCCTTCGATAAAAATAAGTGTGTGTTTTAATAAGGTTTTTATTACATAAACCTTAAGGTTTTTGAAATAATTTGAATTTTGTAAAAATGTAACCTAACTTTCATGTTTCAAATACTTAAAAAATAATTAAGTTATGCATACCAAATTTACACTGAAGTCTAACAATAGATTATATTTTATTTTCCAAGTATAATAAACTTGACATCTTATACCGGGTATAAAAAAATTGGAATTAAACAAATGAGAACTTTAAATGGCTATAACTTCATTTATTTAAATGGAACGCTATATTTATTAATTTATCAGCAAATGCACGTTTTAATTACCTTTCGAATGGTATTTAAATCTTAAGTGTTAAGTCTTCTCGTTTCCACAGAAAACGCCAAAATATTGTTTATTGCACCGTTTTAGTACTTTTTAAGTAAAAATTTGTATGTATCTAGTTTTCTATGGTATTTAAAAACGTCATATAATTAATTTAGTCTGTCATTTTAGTTTAAAAAGCCTGTCTTTTGTTATAGTTCTCTTATTTTGCATTTTTGTGTTAGATCGTTAGTAGTCGTTATTGTTTGAACATCGCTGTTGTATTTTTTGGTAAAAAATGAAAATTTACTCAAAAGAAGGGGTTATTGGCATTATTTTCATGCTTGGAGAATGTCATCAAAATTGTTTATTGGCTTGTCGAGTTTATACTTAAAGGTTTCCCGAAAGAAATCACCCTAAGCCAGCCATTTTTGAGAGACTATTAAACCAGTTTAAAGAAAGTGTCAGTTATAAAAACCTCAGTATAAGAAAATCTGTGTAAATTTTCATTTTTTACTATGACATACAACAACTATGTTCAAACAATAACGATTACTAACGATCTAACACAAAAACGCAAAATAACACAACTATAACAAAAGACATCCTTTTTAAACTAAAGTAACAGACTAAATTAATTATCTGACGTTTTTAAATACGATAGAAAACTAGATACATTAAAATTCTTACTTTAAAAGTACTAAAACGGTGCAATAAACAATATTTTGGCGTTTTCTGTGAAAACGAGAAGAATTAACACTTAAGATTTAAATACCATTCGATAGGTAATTAAAACGTGCATTTGCTGATAAATTAATAAATATAGCGTTCCATTTAAATAACTGAAGTTATAGTCATTTAAAGTTCTCATTTGTTTAATTCCAATTTTTTTACACCCGGTATAAGATGTCAAGTTTATTATACTTGGAAAATAAAATATGATCTATTGTTACACTTAAGTGTAAATTTTGTATGCATAACTTAATTATTTTTTAAGTATTTGAAACATGAAAATTAGGTTACATTTTTACAAAATTCAAATTAATTCAAAAACCTTAAGGTTTAAGTAATAAAAACCTTATTAAAACACATACTTATTTTCATAGACGGATTCAAAAATGCAATAAAATACAGGGTGTTTCATTAAAAAAAACACAACTTTGATACTTTTAGTTTTTTTGGGACACCCTGTATATTATGAAAGTAATTTTAAAAAGTAGCCCTAATAGACCCCCATATATCCCCAAAGTGAAACTTTTTGAAAGTCACGTATTTTGGCCACAATATTCCGTGCCGTATAGCGTGAATAACCCTGTATAGTGTTTGTTCTTTTTTTCTTCTTGAATTAGTTTATATTTAGCGAATTATTATTATCTTTATTGATTTTTTTTTTTCATATATAATTATAATTCTATGTACGACCGCGTATTTATAGAGCATCTTCGGGATTAATTAAATTACTGTTTTCGTGTATGACGTCGGAACGGAACGATTAGCGCTAACGGGCCGTCGCGATCGACTTTACATTTATTCGGAGTATCTATTTATTTATTATTTGCATTATTTTATTTTCATTATAGTTCTCTATAATTACTGGTCTAATTAATAACGTGTATTTAAGTAATATATGCAGTATTTAGGTTTTACGTACTTCCTACTGATATTATCATTATTACTATTATCTTTTTTTTTATATACAATATAATTTTGAATAGTTATTTTATACTTATACTCAGCATTTTTGAAAATAAATTTTTGTTTGTTTTGGGGAAAATTAAGTTTTATTATTGAAAAATAGGTAGCTTATTTTTTTTTCCCTCGTTATTTAATTGTTTCGTGATTTTATTTAATGTCCTGTCGGTGGCCGTCGTTAAAAATCACGTGGCGCCCAAAATTAATTTAAAAATAAATTACCCACCCCATCTCCATTGGGTAAGTCGGCCGGCGACCACTAAATATAAGATCGGGCAGGACTAAAGGGAGCGCCACCGTTTCACTGGCGCCCAACGTGGGGCAGGAAAAAGTAAAAAGGGCAAGAAGGGCTTAAATAATATAAAAATTAAATTAAAAAAAAAAAAAAATTAAAAAAATGGATTTCAAATTAGAGATTAACCGACTTGCTCAAGATGAGCTAAAGTACGAATTAGCTATTAGAGGTATGTCTGAGGACGTTACTGTATATGTTCAGCGTAAAACATTACGTAGTCTGATCAAGTTAGAAAAGTCCGGTACTTTTGTTTTTCCTGTGTATCCATTTACCTTTGAAGAAGACCATGCGGCTGTAAATATTAAAATGGAAGAAATTAAACTGCTCGTAGATAACTTCTCAGACTTGAAAGACTCTCCGGCCTATAAAAAAATCGCATCAAAATTAGCTTACGTCTTCAATAGACTTAATAGGTCAATTCCGAAGTCCGATGCCGAAATGGGTCAGCGATCTAAACTGCTTGTGGGATTAGTATCAACTATAGCGGATTTTAAAGTAAAAACTAAGAAATTCAAGGCCGAATCGACCTTAAATAAGAGTGCAATTTTAGATTTGTCGGCTATTCACCTCAATGATAACCGCTCAGATTGTTCTTCTTCCGATTTTTCAGAGGGGGATGATTTACCAGTAGCTAATAATACTAAACCGGTACCAGTTCGACAGTGGAATTTAACATTTTCTGGGGAACAGAAAAATATGTCTCTCAATGCATTTTTAGAACGAGTACAAGAATTACGTATAGCTCGTGGCGTATCCTTGTCGTGTCTTTTTACATCCGCTATTGATCTCTTTTCGGGAAATGCTCTTGTATGGTATCGTGCAAATAGACATTTTTATCATAATTGGAATGCGTTGGTAGAGGGCTTACGCGAAGAGTTTCAACCGTATGATTACGATGAGAAGTTATTTGATGAAATCAAAGCTCGTACGCAAGGTTCAAAAGAATCCATTGGGATTTATGTGTCAGTAATGCAAAATTTGTTCGGTCGTTTGTCATCACCTCTGCCTGAAAGCACTCAACTTAGAATAATATTAAAGAATGTCTTACCTATGTATCAACTACCCCTTAGTTTAGTTGAGGTCACATCAATATCACATTTACTGCAATTGAGTAGGAAAATCGAAGCAAGTCAAAGCTCCATACGTGGATATATCGCTCCACCTAGGCGTTCACAGGCTTTGGAACCAGATTTGGCATATGCTTATGCAGAAAACTCTGCTCAGTGTAGTTCAATAGCTAGGCGGAATGATAGTCCTCAAAATATTATTTGTTGGAAGTGTAGGAAGCCTGGTCATTTAGCCAGGAATTGTCGTATAAATATTCATTGCTTTAAATGTGGAAAAGAAGGTTTTAAAGTTTTGACCTGTCCTAAATGTCAGGGAAACGCACACACAGGGTAGTGAGTCGTATGCCTATTGTGTCTGAAAAACCGACTCCTTTGTGTACCTTTCAACCTGTGCTGGAATATATTTTATCTCATGTAGATCATGATCAACGGCCATATTTAGGTGTGGAAATTTTTGGTTTAAAATTATTTGGGTTATTGGATTCCGGAGCTAGTAATACTATATTAGGAGGTCCAGGTTGGGAGAAAATTAAGTGTCAAGGTTTAAAATTAAGAGATAGTGACATTAAGGAAGTTAAAGTAGCAAATGGAAATTGTTGTAATTGTTTAGGGGTTGCGGATCTCCCTGTCAAGTTATTAGATAAAGTAGTTGTCCTTAAAATGTTAGTAGTTCCCGAATTAGGTCATAATTTAATATTAGGAATAGATTTTTGGAAAAAAATGGGAGTTGTCCCAGATTTATCCAAGAATGTTTGGAATTTCTCTTCACCCGTGTCAATAGATGCTGTGCAATCCGATACTTCATTGACCACCTGTCAGAAAGAAACCCTAGACAAACTCCTTGAGCATAATTTTAATAAAATGGAAACGTCTTAGGTTGTACGACTGCAGTTCAGCACAAAATTGTTACTAGTTCTCCACCCATTAAGCAGAGATATTACCCTGTCTCGCCTCATATGCAGCGTTTAATTGATGAAGCACTAGATGACATGTTAATGAACGACATTGTTGAAAAATCAAATTCTGCGTGGTCTTCACCAGTAATTTTAGTCCCTAAAAAGGATGGAACGCATCGTTTTTGTGTGGATTTTAGAAAATTGAATGCGGTTACAGAACGAGACGCATACCCTTTACCGTATATTTCTGCGATTCTCGATAAACTTAGGAATGCGACTTATATGTCATCTTTAGATATAAAATCAGCTTATTGGCAAATCCCGGTAGCAGAATCGTCTCGAGACTATCTCAGTTTTACAGTCCCTGGGAGGGGTCTTTTTCGCTTTAAAAGAATGCCATTTGGGTTGCACAATGCGCCAGCAACTTGGCAACGGTTAATAGATTCAGTACTGGGTCCAGAACTTGAACCGTTTGTGTTTGTATATCTTGATGATATAATCGTCGTAACACAGACTTTTGAGAAACATTGTGAAATCTTGCAAGAAGTATTTTCTAGACTACACCAAGCAAATTTAACCCTTTCCCGAGATAAATGTCAGTTTTGCCGTAAAGAACTAAAATATTTAGGCTATCTCGTTAACGAAAATGGAATTCAAGTAGATCCAGAGAAAGTAAAATCTATACTCGATATACCTACCCCCAAAAACGTTACCGGTGTTCGAAGACTGTTGGGTTTTGCTTCTTGGTATAGGAAATTTATACCTAATTTTGCAGATTTGGTTCAACCATGGACAGCTCTGTTGAAAAAAACATCTCATTTCATGTGGAGTGAGGATTGTGACCGTACTTTGGAATCGGTTAAAAATGCTTTAGTTACGGCCCCAATTTTAAGGTGTCCCAACTTTGAGTTACCCTTCACTCTTCAGACAGATGCTAGTGCATATGGCATTGGTGCGGTACTAACGCAAACCGAAGATAACATTGATCATGTAATTTGTTATATAAGCAGGTCTTTAACAAAAGCTGAGCGCAAATATAGTACCACTGAACGCGAATGTTTGGCAGTAATTTGGGCTGTGGAAAAACTCCGTTCGTACTTAGAAGGTTCGGAATTTACTGTAATAACTGATCACCATTCCTTGATCTGGTTGAGTAATCTGAAAGATCCTCAGGGTAGATTAGCTCGCTGGGCACTCCGTTTATAGCAATATTCCTTTTGTATTATTCATCGCAAAGGAAAAGATCATGTAGTTCCTGACACACTTTCCCGAAGTGTGCCAGTTATTAACAGTGTGAAGGTACCTAAAATAGAGGATAAATGGCTGAGTCGTATGATTGAAATGGTCAAGGAGAAACCATTAAATCATCCTCAATGGAGAATTGAAGGATCAAATCTTTACAAATATGTTAAACCTAATCCGGTGATAGACAAATTGTTACATAAAGAGGATAAATGGAAACTGGTTGTGCCAAAACAGTCTCGTAAAGAGATAATAAGGGATAATCACGATATTGCAACCGCTGGACATGCAGGGATTTTCAAGACTTATAACCGAGTGGCCGATAAGTATTATTGGCCCAAAATGAGATCAGATATCTCAAGATATGTTAAGGGTTGTGACGTGTGTCAACGGACGAAGCCGGAGCAGAAGAAGCCTAGAGGTTTAATGCAATCTCAACCAACGGTAGATAAGCCCTGGCAGATGATCAGTGTTGATTTAGTTGGTCCGTTACCGAGGAGTTCGTCTGGTCACCAATATATATTAGTCGTGGCAGATTATTTTAGCAAGTTTTCTTTATTTTTCCCCTTACGTAAAGCCACCTCAGCTATGGTTGTTAGGAAGTTGGAAGAGGAAGTGTTTCTAGTTTATGGAGTTCCTAGGTTACTTTTAACAGATAACGGTAAACAATTCACCAGTGGATTATTTAAAAAATTATGTCAAAATTATGAGATTCGTTGTAGGTATAATTCACATTACCACCCGCAAGCTAATCCCGTGGAACGAGTAAATCGCGTACTTAAAACCATGTTATGCTCCTATGTGGGAGAAAATCATCGTCTCTGGGATAAACAGTTGGCTAAAATTGGCTGTGCAATACGTACAGCAACTCATGAAGTTACTGGTTTCACGCCATATTTTGTAAATTTTGGGCGACAACAAATTCTACTTGGCACTGATCACAAAATTGATGATAGTGAAGTGTTATGCTTTGATCGGTCCGAAGTTCCGAAAAGGTCCGAAGCTTTTTCTGAACTCTTTACAACCATCCGGCAAAAACTAAAGGTTGCGTATGAGCGTAACAAAAAATATTACGATCTACGTAGGCGATCAGATAGTTTCCAGGTAGGGGATTCAGTTTTGAGAACAAACTATGTGTTGTCCAATGCGGCTAATTACTTTACCTCGAAGTTAACGCCAAAATTTATTGGCCTCTTTAAAATTAAACAGAAGTTATCTCCTTGGACTTATCTGTTGGTAGATTCTTTTGGCAAGGAAAACGGCGTCTGGAACGCCAAAGACTTAAAACCATATATAGGTGACACTGGGCAATAGGTTTTAAATCACTTTTTTTTATATATATAATTACGATTTAGGAGTAGTGGTCTTTGTAATTTTAATTTGAGGTATTGTTATTTCTCGAGAAATTCCATAGGAAGTTTCTCTCGGGGAAGTAAAGGGGGAATTTGTAACAGTATAAAATTTAATAAGTATTTTTAATTGAATTTTGGGTGTTTATTGTATGCAGCCTAACAAACAATCGATTCGTATTTTATTTGCGAATCTTTCAATTAGTCGGACTCGC
Organism: Ontholestes murinus; assembly: GCA_963969525.1. Lineage (NCBI taxonomy): Eukaryota > Metazoa > Arthropoda > Insecta > Coleoptera > Staphylinidae > Ontholestes > Ontholestes murinus. The sequence continues at coordinate 15,130,251 of OZ018397.1, forward strand.
GGTTCCTTTTTTTTTTCGCGGAGGTATTTTCTTCTTATCGGTCCTCTTCGGGTCAGATTTAGTCTCATCCTCGTGGCGATTGAACGCAAATTTTCACTTAATAATATACAAAGTGTGTTTTATTTTATTATTATTACGACAAGTACGTCGGATAAATAGTGGAAATTAGTTCATTAAATTGTCGGATTATTTTCACCACGGGCAAGACTATCTGCACTCATTAATCAAACACTTGGAGGAAATTTATCAAAATTAATTACGATTCGTCCAAGAAATAAAACCAATAAAACCGCACAAGATCTCAGGTATGTTCGTTCTTCGCTATTTAATCTCCCAATAAATCAGTAAGATGTAATATTTTATTAAACACATTTCTTACACAAATCTCCATTTTTAGGTTTTTTTTTTTATCTATATAAAATTTGATATTTTATTCGCCGTTTCGTTACTGTATTGAACTACTATGTTGAGGAGGTCCGTATAATTTCCTTGGGAAAATAAATCAACTGGGTTTTGGTGGAATCAATTCTGGTCGGTGGAGGAGGTCGTTGTTAGGATTCGAGGTTGCAGTCCTGGACGTTGAGGTGGATGATATAAGACGGAGGGAGTTGTTGCCAACCAGGAGCTCACCAAGTCCAGATAAGATTTATATATTTTATTTTGTCGATTTATTTTTTTTATATTTAATACGGCAGCCAGAATTATATATAGTGTTTGTTCTTTTTTTCTTCTTGAATTAGTTTATATTTAGCGAATTATTATTATCTTTATTGATTTTTTTTTTTTCATATATAATTATAATTAGAGAGCGGATTTCTAGCATTATGCTTATCCATAATATTAATAGCATCGAAAAAATTTCTTAATATCTATACGAATCCTGAAGAATGTGATTACTTAGCGCTAAGTTTTTTTGGGCTTTTTTGCTTATTTTGACTTTTTGTGCTTATTTTGACTTTTTATGCTTATTTTCATGCTTTTTTTAGATTTTGATGCTTATTTGGAGCATTTTCTTAAACATTTAAAAAATATTTAATAATAATTTCACGCTGATATTAAATTATTGTGCTAATATAGAGAATTTTCGTAAAAACTGTATCCCATCATTTATAGATTATATTTGTATTACATATTTTCTTCGTGTCTTTTGACAACATAATTGTTAAAAATCTTCATAATATGATACAATAATTATAATGAATTTTATTATTAATAAATATTAGTATAAATTACTAATTTACAATGGATTCGTTTATAAATAAGTAGATATAATAGACCGTCTCATTATTCAGATAATACAGACGAACGCTTCATAGGAATCACATCTATGATATTCCGGATGTAAACGTCGTTAAAAAATAAATAGGGGCCCCAGTAAGTATTAAATGTAAACAAATTTAAGTGATAGCTAATAATCAGGTGTTCTGCAACCGTATCAATTTCCTTCTCTCGACTGGGGCATATTTACCGTTTTCGTTAATTTTCATATTCAAACTCGCATTCATAAACTATTGAATTGACATTCCAAAAACTTTGCTTATTTATCAAAAATTACTATATGCGTAAATCGTATTAACCTGGGGAATCACAGATAAATTATATTATATAATTCACATGTATATTTAACCCATAATGCAAAAGGTGAAAACCACAATACAAGAATTAATTAGAGGCTATCCAGAATTAATAAGTGAAAATTATACATTATTTTGTAAGGCATGTTTAAAAATAGTAAGTTTTATTTTAGTTCCCAACTGCATCCTAACTAGTCAAGACTTGTATGTAAAACTTGTTATAACAACACTACGTCAAGAACGTTTGAAAAAGTTCAAAGATGAACCAACAAAACAGCACAATTTCACAATCTTTAGCATCATCTTCAATTAAATTCACATTTGTGCAAAATACTTTTACATTCTAATATCCCTTTAAGAAAATTACAAAATAATGCATTTAAATCTTTCTTGGGAAAATATTGTAAAATACGCATTCCCGAGAAAAAAGTATGTAGCTCTTAGATACTATGAAACCATACAAAAAATTAAAGATATTATTAACAATAATTATATGTGGTTTGGTGTGGATGAAACCACATACTTGTTTAATTTAATAATATGAGTTTAACATGAAGACATCCGACCAACAGTATTTTGATATATACAAAATAATTGAAGAAAACTGATAATAACATTATAGCAAAATTCATAAATGATGGACTGACAAGCTTATTTTTGCCGTAGACAATACCAAGTTACAAAATTTTACTAATAATGCATTTTGTGAATTGTACAAGTTTAGCACATGAATAGAAACGAATTTCTGAAACTATAAGAATGAAATTTCCATTTGTAGATTTAATTAAATATGGAAAAATAGTTCTTATATTCTTCTGTGAGTACAATTATTCAAGAAGTCATTACCTGATATCTCACTGCCCCATAAACCAGTGCTAACAAAATGGTGAACTTGGCTATATGCTACGATGTACTATGCGAACAATTTTGAAGAATTTAATAAGGTTATATACAACTTTCCCGAAACGACAAGCAAATCAGTTAAAGACTGTTAAACAGTTCTTAAGAAACAAGAGCTTCCTTCAAAACAATTGAGTTACATAAAATCGCGTTTAAATTTTGTGAGCAACACAATCAAATCTTTATAAAAGCAGATTCATTTTAGAAAATATCTGCATGCATTGGCCAAGAAATCAAAATAATATCGAAAGAAGTATTCGTTGAAAATGAAGGATTTTTAATATTAAATAAATTAAACTTGATTTTGAATGGCAATTTTCAAATGGATCCAGCTATAATTTAAAATAAAGAGAAGCTTTTCTACTTTCAAAAATTTATAGTTATATAGAATAGATTTTAGTTATTTTGAAACGTATACAAAATTACAATTTAATTTTTAAATACTTACATGATATTATATATTTCGTAAAGAAAGTATGTTTATTTTAGTTTTAAGGCAAATTTCTTTGTAAAATATGTTGATAAACGTGTAACATATCAAGAAAATATAGTTTTCTTTAGTCCTTTTTTCGTGTTTTTATGCTTTTTTAATGCTTTTTTCCTCTAAATTTTGTGCCTTTTAATGCTTTTTTAGTGCTTTTTTCGTGTTTTTATGCTTTTTTCCTGTTTTTATGCTTTTTTAATGCTTTTTTTCTCTAAATTTTGTGCCTTTTTAAGTGCTTTTTTTCACTTTTTTTTAAGCTTTTTTATCCGCTCTCTAATTATAATTCTATGTACGACCGCGTATTTATAGAGCATCTTCGGGATTAATTAAATTACTGTTTTCGTGTATGACGTCGGAACGGAACGATTAGCGCTAACGGGCCGTCGCGATCGACTTTACATTTATTCGGAGTATCTATTTATTTATTATTTGCATTATTTTATTTTCATTATAGTTCTCTATAATTACTGGTCTAATTAATAACGTGTATTTAAGTAATATATGCAGTATTTAGGTTTTACGTACTTCCTACTGATATTATCATTATTACTATTATCTTTTTTTATATACAATATAATTTTGAATAGTTATTTTATACTTATACTCAGCATTTTTGAAAATAAATTTTTGTTTGTTTTGGGGAAAATTAAGTTTTATTATTGAAAAATAGGTAGCTTATTTTTTTTTCCCTCGTTATTTAATTGTTTCGTGATTTTATTTAACGTCCTGTCGGTGGCCGTCGTTAAAAATCACGTGGCGCCCAAAATTAATTTAAAAATAAATTACCCACCCCATCTCCATTGGGTAAGTCGGCCGGCGACCACTAAATATAAGATCGGGCAGGACTAAAGGGAGCGCCACCGTTTCAAGATTTTTCCATAAAAATTAATATGTAATTTTAAAAACAATTATTAAATTTTCTAAAAATAAATGAAAAAAGAAAATGTTTATATTTATCCTTATATAAACATTTTCATATTAATTTTGAGGCAAAGCTTAAAATTTCTGTTTAATGAACAATTTTTTGATTTTTTTTGCAGTTATTTAAAAAGACAATTGAAAAAAAAAAAATAAGAATTATTTAAATATATAAATAAACCTCCACATAGAAAACAAGTTTCAACATTTAAGAGACTTGATTATGATTTTTCAAACTTTCTACATTTTTACAAACAATTGAAAATCTTAAAGAAATAATTGACAGATCTGTCAAATGTTTTTTTTAGAATTTAAATAGCCTATTTTTTTAAATTTCACATAAGAGTAAATTTTAAAGAACGTTGACAATTTTATGTATAAAAACGTCTTTGAAAATACAGAAAAAAAAGAAAAAGTAATATTTATACAATAATCTTATTTGGACAAAACATAATACATAATAACAATAACAATAAAAATAGAACCAAATAAATGATGTTAGTCCGTCTGGGCTATAGACCTGCGGTCTTTCGGCCCTGTCTTAAATTTATTTATGTGAGAGAAAGAAAGTATCTTTGCTAGCTAACTGAACTGTTCTGATGATTCCCACAAATGAATTCATAAATTGTGAGGGGAGGATGTTGATATTTAGAAGAGATATTTGGGTTTCGAGAGTATCTGAAAATAAATGTATAATTTTATATTAATTTTGAAACAATTTTTAGAAAGTCTTACTTAATTTTCTTTAAAGATAAAAGTTATTTGAAAAAAATGGTTATTTATTTTAAGAGAAATTTTGAAATTTCCTTTTAAATAACGGTATTTTTTAAAGATTAAACAGATAATTAATAAAACCGTTGCATGTTTGTTTAAGAGGAATTACGGTATTATATATATAAAATTTGATTTTATAATTATTTTAAAACTCAGATAATCAATGTATTTTTCATCAACTGCTCAAAGAAAATCATAAATTTTAATGTGTTTCTCCTTATTAAGTTTACTAGGCAAGAAACGCTAAATTTAATATTATAGCATTAAAGTTGTAATAGTATTTTAATAGTGGACCTGATTTAAACTGCCAAGATGTGGCAATGAAGTGCAACAGGGGTATTATACATGGACTGCAATATGAGTATGCAGCTGCTACGCTAGCCATTTGATTGGGCAATAATCGCCTTGCAGGGATGTTATTTGAAAGATAAAATTTCTAATGAAATTCTAAACGCTCGCGACATATGAAATTAATTTTCAACTGTAATGACGATGGCTCCGCTATAATTATCATGCAACATAAATTCCATACGCCGGATAGAGAATGATGCAACGCACGAAAGATGCTTTATGAATTTTATATTGTCTTTTTATGTAAATATATTGCGACTCAAGTATTGTGCAAGATGGGATTTATAGTAGGTATACATGCTGAACCCCCACTAAATCCGCGTCGGTTTTATTTCTCGAAATATACTCACATTAGTTGATTTGAATACGTTAAAGTGCAACTTGAGGCTTTCGCGTGCTTTCGTATTGGGAGCGAACGAAAGATTTGCGAGTGAATTTCAAGTCAAATCTAATGTCTTTACTTATAATAAATATATTTTATTTATAAAATTTATTACGATTTTAAATAAATGGTAGAAAATATAATATATCATTTTAAATCGTAAAAAAATGTTGTCAATATTAAAAGTTTTCTTTTAATATGTATTAAGAAGAGTACAACACGTACTCGAACATTCACAGAGAAATAACTTTTTGTCAGTTTTTCTTGTGGAATTTAATAAATATTAACTATAATATTCTAGTCTCTATACCTAAATTATTTTTATATTATATTCTCTAGGGCATAAAAATTCTTAGAAATTTCATATCGGACTTTAAACTTCTAGAAGACGGAGATACGAATACTTTGTTTTACATCTTTATTTGATAAAATAAAGAGGTATAACAAAGAAAATAAGGTATTCGTGTATCATTCTTAATTGTATTCAAGTTGTATTAAAAAGTAAACGCCCCCACAATTAAACAACTTTAAACTAATAATTCAATCAATTTTGTAATGTTTTAGTACAGTAACAGTTTTTCAATATTTTCTTAATGTTAGGATGTATCTATTGAAATTAGTTGGTATTTAATGATTTAAAATTTTGATGTCACTCTTAATTGATTGCACATTCTCACTAAAAATACACAAATCCGTCTTCACAAACGTCCTATAGGTTCCAGATTTGAAGAGAAACCTTTCCTCTGACGTCATCTTAACCAAGAAAGCTTCGTCGATCGTCAAAAAGGGGAAAAAGTCGAAATCCTAGATGGCCCGAAACTTATTGCACGTGCAACTCTAGATAACAATAATGTCTATCTCACCTAGGCTACCAAATTGCAGAAAATAGCTTGAAGGCGTTGCCCGACAAACTTGGCCATGTGAACTTTACGCGGATTAGAGCGATGATCAAGAGCGGGGTCGTAACTGGCATAACCATGAGTGACGAGGATGAGATTAATTGTGAATGTTGCTTGTATCGCAAGCAGCATCGTCTTCATCACTCATCCAGAAAAGCCCTCAAGGAAGAAGTTGAAGAACGAGTATTATCTGACGTGTGCAGCCTTATTGGGATTAAATCATCTGTTCTAGCGAAATTCTGTTCAAAGACGATGCGATATCGTACCTCACTGTCAGACCATGAAGCACAAATATCTGATGTACTGGCTTACCTAAAAGAGTATGTGCAAATGGTGGAGAAGCAGCACAGTTGCAAGGTCAAGGCTTTGTACTGTGATAATGGATAATGAGCAGAGTTTCTTGAAGAAGGAGGGTATAATCCTGGAGAACACTTCGATTTACACGCCGCAGTAGAACGGCCGCATAGAGAGGGAAATGTGCACAGTTATGGATAGTGCCAGATCCATAATCCACGTGATGGATATGTCAAAGTACCTTTGGGGCGAAGCAGTTGTATACGGCTGTATACGTTCTCAACCGAACTTCGACGAGTGAGAAGGGAACTACGACGCTGTACGATATCTTTATGGGGAGGAAGCCGACCTTGTCACACCTGAAGAAGTTCGGCTGCATCGCATTCATGCACATTCCCGACAGCCCAAAGAAGAAACTGGATGATAAATCCAGCAAACTCATATTTGTTGGATACGAATGGAATTTCGACAACTACCGACTGTTTGATCCAGTGAACAAGAAGGTGAATGTTTCAAGGAAAGTAATTTTTGACGAACACACTATGGTCGATGCTAAGAAAAGGACGGTCAAGATTAGCATCGCACCAGTGAAGAATGCAGATGACGACACTGAAGAGTACCCTGGAAATTCAGACCAAGCCGCTAACCGAGATGCAATGCCCAACTGGGCAGCTCCAGAGGTTCAGCGATGACGGTGAAGATTCCTGCAACAGAGATGGTGCTACGGGGCTTTTACCACGCATCATCTAACATTATGTGCGGGCAGTACGCACACGCTAAGTTGTAATCTATGACTTTAAGAATTGCGTACAGCTCCTGTAACAGTGGTGGATTATCGTGGGCTTACGGCTCGGCTCGACTAACTTTCGGAATCCTTAGAGAGAGGTACGACCCTAGATCTTAACAGCCCCACCTACTTGTAACGAGCGGCAATAATAATCCTAGATCAAGTAGGAAGTTCAGAAACCACAAATTAATACGGCAAGGTAACATGAACCAACCCAAAAATAAGAAACACAAAATCGGACTAACTCTGATTTACTCAACATGAGACCGGTCGGTGCCTTTTGCTCAGGTTTTGTTTGAAGACAAATGACACAATTTTTAATATATCGCGCGACGTCAGATTTTAAATGTGGCCAATAATATTTTTGAAAGACGCGAGCCGTTGTTTTGAAAATGCCTCCATGTCCGCAAGTAGGATTATCATGATTTAATCTTAATATTTCACAACGCTTCTCTTTTGCTACAACTATTTTCCAGTTATCTGGTTCGTCCGTAAAAGGTATATAACGCGAATTCACATACTTACAAATTTGATTGTTATTTTCGACTCGCCGCGCAGGATATCGTTTCGGACGTTTGCGGATCTGTTTTATCATGCGATTATACCAGGGATCGTTAGAGGAAATAACCTTTTCAGAACACTCAATTGACTCAATACAAAGGACCGCGCGTGATAACATATCAGGCACTATATGTTCTCTTCCCTTCTTACGTATAATTTCGAAATTGTACGGTTGAAGTCGCAAAGCCCACCTCACAAGTCTACCCTGCGAATCCTTTAACCGATGAAGCCATAACAAAGAATGGTGGTCGGTAATGACCTTAAAATAAAACCCTTCTAAATAATGGCGTAATTTTTTTACAGCCCAAATAACCGCTAGTCATTCTTTTTCAGTAGTGGAGTAATTACGTTCTTGGCTCGTCCTCAAAACTTTGAGTGAGTACTGCGACGAGACCGTACGCGAAAGCATCCGTTTGCAGAACAAATGTGAGCGCAAAGTCCGGGCAATGTAACACCGGGGCAGTAATCAGACATTCTTTAATTTTCTGAAAAGATTGAGCGCAATTATCAGACCATTGGAATTGACCGTTCTTTTTTGTTAAGTGCGTTAATGGTGCGATAAGAGTGGAGAAATCTGGGACGAATCGTCTGTACCACGAAGCCGTGCCGATAAAAGATCGAATTTCACTCACATTTTTAGGAGGTGGAACGTTAACAATGGCTTGAACCTTTTCTGGGTCAGGGTGAAGACCATGAGAATCAACAACGAAGCCCAAATATTTAATTTGGAGAACTTACATTTATCGAAACTCACTACTAGACCAGCAGCATGAAGTCGATCAAAAACGATAGAACGTATCTTAAATGCTGGTTAAAATCTTGGGTAACGATTACAATGTCATCGAGATAGCAGAAAACATGTTGTTCTAGATCGTGACCTGAAACTTGGTCCATGAGGCGTTGATAGGTGCCAGGGGCATTGGTTAACCCAAAACACATAACTTTAAATCGGTAAAGGCCATTTGCAACACAAAAGGCAGTATAATCTCGACTGGCTTCGGCGATAGGCACTTTTAATGTCTAAAGAACTTAAAAATTTAGCATCTCGCAATTTGTCAAGAATACTTGAGATTAATGGTAAAGGGTAAGCATCTTTGCGTATGACAGAATTTAGTGCTCGATAGTCTACACAAAAACAATAGGTTTTATCTTTCTTGGGGATGAGACAAACTGGTGACGACCAAGGACTCTTGCAAGGTTCTATAAGACCTTCATCTAACATACGAGAAATTTCCTCATCAATAAGTTTTTATTTAGGTGGAAAAACGAGATAGAATCTCTGTTTAATGGGTCTGGTGTCTGGTAAAAGTTCTATTTCATGTTCTACCAGAGTAGTACGACCTAAGCTAGTACCCATTAAAATCTTCTTATCAGAAACTAATTTAGTTAAGGCAAGCCTTTGCAAGGGCGTGAGAGAATCTTCACTCTCGATACAAGTTACGGATACGTCAGGTTTGCCACGTTAGGCGTACCACAGCGATAACATAGTACCTTTCGAGGCATAGGACAATTACGAAATGTATGTCCGATCTGGCGACAGTTCCAACAAGTTACTTTAAGAGCGTGAACGGTATTTGCAGCATTCATTTCCTGGTCAACATTAACGGTACTATTACTAGTGCTACTATCAATGGAAGGTGCAGCGGTATGGACAAAGGCAAAGTCTGGTTCGACATACTGACAACGAGGTCGCGACGGTGGTTGGTAATTATCCGATCGAAATTTCTTTATCTCCAATTTAAGATATTCGTCTTCTAATTCACGCAGAGTCGTTACGGCCGGTAATTGCATTATATAAAATGGAGCTAAATTTCGAGAAATTATGTTAAGTTGAATGTCATCTGGTATATCTCCATAGAGTCGAAACATGGCATTCATACACGCTAGATAATAGACAAAATGCTCTGAAGGGTCTTGCGTTCGTGACATAATATCTTGAAATAAGCGGGCACGATAGTCTGACGGTTCATAATGTTTTCGCAAAAGGTCCGTCAAATCTTTTCAGTCATGAACACGATTTCGATTGGCTCTGAACCATAATAAAGCTATACCCTCAAATAAATCAATCGCGGAATCTAATAATTGTTGATCTGATACATGTCTTGCGGATTGGAGTTCTTTAACGCGTTCTAAAAAAAATTGTGCAACATTAAACCCTTAGGGTCACCGTTAAATTTTAAATTCCATCGCTCTACTGTTTGTGATCGAATTATTCTCTGTTGAGGAGCGGGTGCAGGATTTACTGCTCCTATTTCATCAAGCTCAAAATCGGAAATACATCGATTACAGATTTGTTTATTTTGTCCATCTTTGTAAGCGCTTCAATAACTAATTTGGATTGCGTTTCTTCTTGTGCGTAAGATAGTTTACCGCTTTTCAATCAGTTTACACGATTTAATACGTGGATTGCCCTACTTTGTAAAGCATTTATTTTAAGTTTACTTGTACCTGATATGAATTTTTGTATAGCAGCGTCAAGTTCTGCTAATTTAGTTTCAATAATTTTAAGTTCTGAGTCTACATAGACAATAAACGTCGGGTATTGCAAAGATCGATTAGCAGTTGCTAAGGCAAGTAAAGGCCTCAAATATGTACGAATGTCGTTAGTAGTTTGAGTTGCTGAGGTAGCAATACCGCGAACTTTTAATTCATACACTAGCTCATCTTTCCTTAAATAAGTAATATTCATCTCCATTTTGACTAACTCTTCTAGTAAAAGTTAAAAGAAAAACGATAATTCTAAATTCAAACTAGCACAATAGGAAATATGCGAAACACAAAGACTCCCCCCCCCCTTCTTAAAAGAGAAACACGCAACAAAAACGAATAATAATGTTAATACTAAGCCAATCAGTATGCAAAGCTCACACAACTTATTAATATACGACAACACAATGTTGGTAATTAAAGAAAATTTCCGGGATTACTTCTTAACCATACGACATATACAAGTTAGGTTACTTTAAAAACTTCGACCTAACACAATTTAATAACAAGCCTAACTGAAAAATATGGGATACTACTTTATAATCCTATCTCGTAACGAAAAAAAATTTAAAAAAACTAACCGTTCATTAATTAAAGAAACTGTAAATAAGAAACTAACCTCAAAATATTACTATATTACTAAAATTTCTAAAGTAGAAGAAAACGAAAAAAAAATCAAATAAACAAAATGAATTGTCAGGCGAAATCTAATTAAACGTTGGGCGCCAATTTATGCTACGGGGCTTTTACCACGCATCATCTAGAATTATGTGCGGGCAGTACGCACGCGCTAAGTTGTAACCTATGACTTTATGAATTGCGTACAGCTCCTGTAACAGTGGTGGATTATCGTGGGCTTACCGCACGGCTCGACTAACTTTTGGAATCCTCAGAGAGAGGTACGACCCTAGATCTTAACAGCACCACCTACTTGTAACGAGCGGCAATGATAATACTAGATCAAGTAGGAAGTCCAAAAACCACAAATTAATACGGCAAGGTAACATGAACCAAAAATAAGAAACACAATTTTTTAAAAATAAAGAAAACTTATAACTTTTTTATACCACTTTTTATTTCACTTTTTGCGACTAGTTTCGACTATAAAAAAGATATAAGTTTTCTTTATTTAAAAAAAAATTGAAAATGTACTACGAAGTTAACGCCGAGAAGAAGAAACACAAAATCGGACTAACTCTGATTTAATTTAAAAACAAAATTGCTAGTAATTTATTACAAGATCAACTAAATTTAGACTTAATTTAACGAAAATAAATGAAATTAGGCGTATGGCGCAAAGTAGGCAAAACAAAAAAAAGTTATTGTTTCCACATAATATCTACGATTTTTATAACTCCGAAAACCGAGACCAAAATTTAAAAAAAAATTACCCGAATTAAAAACTTCTCGACGCGCTTATGTTCTTAAATAGGTAAATTAAATTTAAAGGTTAATGCAAAATAAACATATTTTCTATTGACTAAAACAAGGTAATGCAAATGGAGAAATTTTTGTATCTTGCTATTTAAAACAAAACAAAAAGAGAAATCATTAAAATGATCTATAAAATTTCCACATCAAATCCGGCGTAATTACTATCCGTTACACGGTTATTTAACAGAAGAAATTACGTAAGGGTTGAATACTGCAGTGTTCAATTACATAAATCATACATCATCCATTAATAAATATAAATAAAGTTTAACGCGGCCAAAGAGATGTAAAATAGCCGATGCCAGGTTAAGAACAAACAAAAAAACTACTGTCTGCTCGTTTCGGTCTTACTATCGCCAATTGAATATTTAAACTTTAAACCATATTAAGAATTATAGTATAACTAAATTAAATATGCGGTACTTATTTTATTAATTAATTTGGCAACGGAAATGAAATTAATAATTAGAGAATTATTTCAATTGTTAAATTGAATTGAATTGTTAGTTGATTGTTTAAATCACGTGGAACAAAAAAAATCGCTTGAAATAAATGATCTAGAGTTATAAAATTATTTAAACATTTAACCCTTAAGAATAAGGTAAAATAAATCTTGTTAACTATAACTTAGTACGAACACGGTTGGGTATTACACCAACTTATTTTTAGACAAAGAAAAGCAAAACGATAAAATATAATGGAGTCGTCGTTTTCGATAAAAAAAAGGAAAATTTTGCTCTACTCATCCGATAATTCCTGCGTCCTATAGGGCGACCTTCTTGCACCTCCTACGCCTCCGGAGCAAATATTTGATCCTCCACAATCCGGAGTTACTCGGTCAGCCACTCCTAGCCAGGAAAACGACGATCCAAAACGGAACAAACGGTACCTAAACGCCAACAGAAGCAGCACACGGAAAGACGTAAAAGTAAGCGTTGGACTCAAACTAAGCTCTAAAAAGCCCTATTGAGAAATAGATTTTAGTATCGCCACGAGATAATTTAATCCGGCAACGCCGAAACGGAATTCACCAACCAAAATTCAAATAACAATACTATTGAAATCCACAGGTGTAATTCTTCTCCAAAATCCGTAATTAGATCGATGGGTTTAAATACCTCAGTAGAGAATAAATTACTTTTATCTCACGATGATGCGAATCGTTTCACCGCCAACAGACAATTCCACGAATTCTTTTTGCGCGTGAGCCCGTTTAATCGAAACGGCCTCAGTATGGACTTTTAACTTACCCACATTAAGTGCCGATAATTAATTAAGGGAATAATGAAGACATTTTGCCCATTTTAATAAATATATTTACGTAATCAAAATCAGCCTGTAACAATGGCCGAGCCTCGATGGACCTGGATGGAGAAAAGCGAGTCGATGCAAACCTGAGAAAAGTCGAAACCATTCAAAAGGATACAGCGATCGCCTATAACGCCAGGGACTTCAGTCTGAGAAGGATGGACAACTTGTGGCGTCTAGCAAGGTACACAGCAAACATTGCTATTGTGAAGGAGCTGCAAACGAAGAAAATGGAGTCTACTACATGGTGCGATTCAATCAGAATCCTGGTAGCCACAGCTGTCAAAAATAATTATAAGATTTTGCAGTTGGATGTACGAACGGCATTCTTGTGTGGAGATCTAGACGGAACGATCTATATGGACCCACAAGACGGAGCTAATGTCAACGGGGATGAAGTATACATACTACAAAGGTCAATATAGGATTTGAAGTAGGCATCATGATGCTGGAACGAAAAGTTCAACCAGATTATGTTCGACCAAAGATTCCAACGAGGAGAAGCAGACACGTGCGTCTACAGGGAAAGTGACACTGAATAGATAATCATCGTTATTCTCTACGTCGATGATGAGGAATCAGTTTATCAGGATAGAGATCCTAGATGAGAGAGATGAAGCTACAGAACGTCGTATACTTAACGGTCAGAACACCAAAAGGCAGATATTGATTTTTTATCTTTTTATAGTAATGAACCATAATTGGATGGAGTATTGAGTTATTTTCACGCTTCGACGCTGGCGCCCCCTACATCATAAGGGAGATACGACGATTCCGCCGGAATTGCACTTCTTGTTGTGCCACATATTACAAAATAATGATCATCCAATTGATTGCATAGATTCTCCACAGTTGGACATATGGGTTATAAACAGATGCAGGTGGAATATAAGTAAATACTACCGACAACATAATATGTATTCGATAACATTATCTCTTCAAACAGCCACGTTAATACTTATAATAACATTGTGGGAGCCTGACGCTAGGCAACCGCATACGCACACCCACGCACGCCCACGCACCACCTAGCGATGACGGGCGAACTTCGACACGTCATCACAACAACGTCACGAGCCATCGTACCGCCCGCCGCCGCGCGAGGGCGTAGCGGTAATTTGTCAACAAACAAGGTCACGGACCCCATTCATAAGGCCATACCAGCATCAGATCGGCAGAAGAAAAAGAGATACAGCACTCTTTGGGAAGATATATCCCAAAGTTAAACAGCATTTCTCTGACTTTCTTTCTCACTGCACGGAAGACTACGAGCCTTGAGTCCTGCGCCGTTGGCATGCGACAACGTCAGAACAAGCAACGTAGACATCGCCGGAGCATAGGGCGCCGTATCCGGAGGCTGACTAGGCAACTGCCCGTACCGCTGTCGCCGCTTCCACGAACGCCGCAGAGCCGAGCCAGGTCGACGGAAACAACAACACCCCCGAAGCAGAACTCACGCCGGACGACACCCCGAAAACTCTTCAAGTACCAGGAGGAGCCACCAACACCCATCTCACCGTTGCCACCAACACCACATAGGACGCGACAGACCCCCCAACGGTTGGTCCGAGTCGAGGTGCCGAGGAGGTTATACGCTGGTCTCGACCCACGGAACGTCCACCCCAAGGACCCGCGTAGGTTGGCGGTAAGAGCAAGCCACCGCCACGCGCCGACGAGTGACGCTATCAATAATGACGCTATTTTCTAAGTAGTAATACGTGTATATATATGTAAATAAAAATAAATTAAGACAATTATCTTGTTTGGTTTGATCACGAATACAGCAACGGACCCACATTGGTGACCCCGACGTGATCAAATCAAATAAGCAATTCGCGAGTGCCGACGAACAAGCCGCGAATAGTGAAACGCAAGCATGGCCCAGGAAGAACTAAATAGAGTGCAAGTGCGCATCCCGCCGTTTTGGGATAACGAACCGGAACTATGGTTCGCTCAAGTGGAAAACCAGTTTGAATTAGCAAAAATCACCGCGGACGAAACTAAGTATGGGTACGTAGCCGGAAACCTAGAACCGCGTTTTGCTAAAGAAGTTCGAGATATCCTGACATCACCTCCCGCCGTAGGAAAGTACAACAAACTAAAAACGGAGCTGATTTAACGACTAAGCGTAAGCCAAGAAAATAGGATACGACCGCTGTTAGAACGAGAGGAGCTGGGAGACAGGAAACCATCGCAATTCCTGCGACATCTGCAACATCTAGCAGGCACAGCCGTCCCGGATGCACTGCTACGTTCATTATGGCTGGGTAGACTCCCAAGCAACATGCAAGCTATACTCGCCACACAAAGCAAGGCAACGCTGGCCGAAGTGGCAGAATTAGCCGATGCCATCGCCAAAACCCTTACACCAACAGTCAACGAGGTCGCCGGAAGTGACGTGTTAAGACAGCTGGTAGCCGAGATTGAGCAATTAAAAACCCAACTGCGGAAACAGGAAAACGCTGGGCCCAGAAACTCGCAACACCGATCACGGAGTAATTCACGCGGACGGAATCAAACACGGAGGCAAAGCCATTCAAGAGATCGTATGTACGACACGTGCTGGTTCCATTTCAAATTCGGTAAGGAAGCACGAAACTGTCGACCCCGTTGCAAATTTAAACCGGAGGAAAACGACCAGGGCAGTCAGTAGAGGCAACTGTACGGACGGAATATTTTTTCAACAATTGATCTGGTTAGAGCCTATCACCAGATACCGATAGCCGAAGAGGATATTCCAAAAACAGCCATTACGACGCCATTCGGACTCTTTGAATTCATGTATATGACATTTGGTTTAAGAAACGCAGCACAGACATTCCAAAGATTCATGGATGAAATACTGCGGGACTTGGATTTCTGCTACGTGTACATAGATGATATTCTAGTGGCATCAAAGTCGGAAGAGGAACATACACAGCATCTCAGACAACTCTTTCAACGCTTAGATGAAAATGGGATCGTAATTAATCCCACGAAATGTAAATTCGGATTACGCAAAATCTGCTTTCTTGGATACATGGTATCAGGAGATGGAACGAGGCCACTAGAAGACAAGGTGAGAATAATTCAAGAATTTCCACTACCGCAAACGGCGAAGAAATTACGACAAGTGTTAGGGATGATAAATTATTATCGACGGTTCATCCCGAGAGCAGCAAGCACACAGGCACCGTTGAACGAACTATTAAAAGGAAAGAAAAAGGGCAACCAACCACTCATATGAACCGAAGAGGCGAAAGAAGCATTCAACAAGTGCAAACACGAGATCGCCGAAGCAGCGTTGTTAACACACCCGCAGCCCAACGCAAAACTTGCAGTCACCACAGATGCATCAGACAGCGCAATTGGTGGCGTAATCCAGCAACTACAAGAAGGAACCTGGAAACCCCTAGCATTCTTTTCACGAAAATTGTCACCAGCTGAACAGAAATACGCAGCATACGACAGAGAACTCCTAGCAATATACGCAACGATCAAGCAATACCAGCACATGCTTCAAGGACGAACGTTTACCATTTACACGGATCACAAACCGATAATATACGCTTTCTCACAAAAACTAGAGAAATGTTCCCCAAGGCAATTTCGCTACCTCGATTACATCGGACAATTCTCCACCGATATTCAACACGTAAAAGGGAAAGAAAATATAGTTGCCGATACACTCAGCAGAATCAACCAAGTGACAACAGGAATAAACTTCGCAGAAATAAGAGACGATCAGGAAACAGACAAAGAACTCAAACATATGCTAAACGCAGAACACTCAAGTCTCCAGCTAAAAGGAATCCATTTTCCAGAGTATAACACATACATTTATTGTGATATCTCAACTGACATAGCTCGACCATTCATAACGAGCAAATTCAGGAAGCAAGTTTTCGATAGCCTACACCGACTTTCACATCCTGGCCCAAGAGCTACAACCAAACTCATGACGGAGAGATTCGTGTGGCCCAACGTTCGAGCAGACTGCAGGAAATGGAGCAAACAGTGTCTAGCATGCCAAAAGACGAAAATTACACGGCACAACGCACCGCCTTCTGGTAAATTCCAATTACCATCAGAAAAATTTGACCACGTGCACATCGACATCGTCGGCCCATTGAAAGAAGCAAACGAAATTAAATACATTCTAACATGTATTGATTGTTTCACCAGGTGGCCTGAAGCTATTCCAATGACAAATATCGAAGCAAGCACCGCAGCCAAATTATTTGTTACGCATTGGGTGGCCAGATACGGCACACCGCTAAGAATAACAACAGACCAAGGACGCCAATTTGAATCTCAACTATTCAAGGAACTGGAGAAAATCCTAGGTTGTACGCGAATCAAAACAACAGCATACCACCCGCAGGCAAACAGATTGGTGGAAAGATTTCACAGACAACCGAAAGCTACATTGATGTGTCACAACGACATGCCTTGGACCGACGCACTACCCATCGTTTTACTGGGAATTCGAACAGCTTGGAAAGAGGACATCAAAGCAACAGCAGCAGAAATGGTTTACGGAGAAACACTGAGACTCCCTGGAGAGTTGCTATCAGCTAACCCAGAGAGGCCAAGAATAAAACCCGAAAATTACGCAACACAGCTCAAGAAGGTTATAAAGACAATCAAACCTACTCAAACGTCTGATCACAGCAAAACCAAACCGTTCATATTCAAGGATTTAACGAAATCATCACACGTATTCGTCAGACTAGGTGTAAATCGAAAATCATTACAACCACCGTACGAAGGACCGTACGAAGTCATCGAATGGGGCAGGAACACGGTAGTTATAAAAAAAAGACGTGTCCACAGAAATAATCAAACCAGCGTTCATGGAAAACGTGCCCGATAACATAAGCCAACCACCAAACGGTCAAGAAAAAACAAAAACAATCACAACACGTTCAGGAAGAACAGTCAAGAAGACAGTTCGGTTTCAAAGGTGACTCCATCACAAGGAAGGGGGTGTGTGGGAGCCTGACGCTAGGCAACCGCATACTTCGACACGTCATCACAACAACGTCACGAGCCATCGTACCGCCCGCCCCGCGCGAGGGAGTAGCGGTAATTAGTCAACAAACATGGTCACAGACACCATTCATAAGGCCATACCAGCATCAGATCGGCAGAAGGAAAAGAGATACAGCACTCTTTGGGAAGATATATCCCAAAGTTAAACAACATTTCTCTGACTTTCTTTCTCACTGCACGGAAGACTACGAGCCTTGAGTCCTGCGCCCTTGGCATGCGACAACGTCAGAACAAGCAACGTAGGCATCGCCGGAGCATAGGGCGCCGTATCCGGAGGCTGACTAGGCAACAACAACACCCCGAAGCAGAACTCACGCCGGACGACACCCCGAAAACTCTTCAAGTACTAGGAGGAGCCACCAACACCCATCTCACCGTTGCCACCAACACCACGGAGGACACGACAGGCCCCCCAACGGTTGGTCCGAGTCGAGGTGCCGAGGAGGTTATACGCTGGTCTCGACCCACGGAACGTCCACCCCAAGGACCCGCGTAGGTTCGCGGTAAGAACAAGCCACCGCCACGCGCCGACGAGTGACGCTATCAATAATGACGCTATTTTCTAAGTAGTAATACGTGTATATATATGTAAATAAAAATAAATTAAGACAATTATCTTGTTTGGTTTGATCACGAATACAGCAACGAACCCACAAACATCATAAACTTTAGTTTTCATATCACCCACAATTTTGTAATAAATATTTAGGATTTTTTTACATTAGAGTTATCAAGAAGCCTAGGTGAAATTAAGTATGGAAGAATATTTCGGTACTTTATAATCCTTTTTAACTTGAAGATCATGGAAAATATTCCCCATGCTGCCTTTGTTTAATTGTCAAATCGGCTTTAAACTTAATTGAATCAATGAATAATTTAGCAATAAAACGGAGGTGAATTCTAATACTCAATAAAAAAAACACTTACATAATAGAACTGATAAATAAAATATATTATAAATTATTATTTATTATCACTCACAGGGTAAAAATGTTCATATCGTAATGACAATTTATAAATATTAATTTTTAGTATAACGCCTATATTTTGTGTTTATTTTTAAATTTTAAATGAACATAAAATAAGAGGAAATATTTACCACGTATGAATTTAGGATTTTGTATACACAAATAATATTGCGTAATTAATGCGAACAGTTTACTAGTTACGATGTTATGATTTGCGAATCAATACCAGTTTGTACCTGACACGAGAATATAAACATTATTAATATAGTTCAGTGTTAATTGCTTTGTTTTGAAAACATTATATATCAATAAGCCCATTAATAACTATCGCTATTTTAGAAGATTGCCATTTAGGTTTTAATTTTAAAACTATTCTACTAGGTTTCTTTGTTAAAATTCAAAAACATATTTACTAATTATTTTTTCTGTTTTGCTACATTTTGAAATTTAAATTAATTTTAATATTTTTAATATTTTAACATATTGCATAATGGCTGATGCGTTAGCTTCGTGATACATATATAAAATTTAAGCAAAAACGTTTACTTTGTTGATATTACAATTTATTTTTTAAATTTTTTAACTTGTTAAATAGAGTTCGTTTAATAATATAAATATTAGATAATTAAAACGCTTACTGACTCACAATAAAATGTTTTAAATTGTTCCTTGTTAAATAATGTCATTTCTTTGATAAAATCTGATGAGAAACGAAATTACCTTGAGGATTCAAATCTTGCATCAATATGTTAATATTTAACTTAATGCAAATTGAAGCGAAAACCATGATTGATGCACTTTTAATTACAAATACTAGCAGTAATTATGCAGCAGCTAAGCAATTCCGAACACGTAATCGGTTTCGAATCATCTCACGTTATACATAAATAAATATCTATGTGTAAAGTAATTTGCTATTAATTGAGGGAACTGATCTGGTCATGAATATTCAATAAACGTACCTTTGATGTTTTCGGCGAGGCCGAAAAGTTGCGAACTTAAATAAATTTCCTACGGGAAGAAAAACTAAGTAAGAATTAGTGCGGAAGGGCAGTAAATGTTACTCAAAATGGCCCACCATCAAATAAATAACGATCATTCCTGGGTTGATAATTGCAAGATGTGCCCATCAAAGTTACATAGCGAAGAGGGCAAATAACCGTAAGTAAATTAGTGCGTAGGGCGGTTTTAGTCCCGCACCCCTATACTTTATACTTTCTCGTACGGACTCGACTAATATCATGCAACGAAAATGCTGATGTAATGAAAAGTTATAATCACACTTTTGTAATTATAATTTTTTTAAAGTAATTTATTTTGATACTATTAAATCTAAATTATTAAAATACTTGCAACTAAAGTACAATAATGAACTAATATAATGTAAAATTCTAATCATATAGTAGTAGTAGTAGTAGTAGTGTTAGGCTATCGACCACGTGGTCCTTCCGCCATGTGTCATTTGTGTATTTGTGTGTGTGTAAATGAGCTTGTTACTTTAAAGGATCGCCCCCGTCACTCTAAAGCATATATTTTCTTAGAATTTGAAAAATATGGAACTCTTCGTAAATTTTCATCACGAGTCTCACCAACATTACAGAGACCCACACTACTCAAAAAGTCAATTTTAGAACTTTTTGGGTTGAGTTGTTCTGTTTTTTTTTTTTTTAATTATTATAATCCAGTCGATTTTTTTGTATGTTTTTATTTCTTTGTTCATATATTAGATTCAAAAAAGAAGACCAAAGACCAAATAAATAAATAGAAACAAATAATTTTATCAATTATGTATTGACCATTTTTTCCAATGACCCTTTTTTATCTTTCAGGTAACATTTTGAAGCCACACTTATAAATTTTTCTGGCTTTTCTCAGTAAAAAATTGAATCAAGTGCTGTTTGACACCATTGTCTAAATTGAATTATTTAATATTTAACAAGTTTTGCAAAGATTGAAACAAATAGCAGTCGGAAGGCACAATTTCTGGTTGGTATGGTGGTCCACCAAATCCCATCCTAGCTTCAGCAACTTCTGGTCTCTCATTGTCGTGGTTAAATACAACACTCTTACGATTGGCCAATTCTGGCCGCTTATTGTTGATCTCTTCATTAAATTTGTCCAATTAGCAACAGTATATAACTGTATTGATGGTTTGGTTCTGTGGTAGCAGCTCAAAATACACGACGCCTTTATTAGAAGTGGTTTCAGCTTGTTCGCCGGGTTTGCACCACGATTGTTTTCACACTTCATTGTCGTAAGAGAAGTTAATTATTTTCATTGTTTTTCAAGAGCTTGTTGCAGGCGCTTATGTGCTTTGTTAAATACATTGCTTTGAGTTCATGTAGTTTACTAACAAGCTTATGCAAATGATTTTCAACGGTAGTTTGAGAAATGTTATATATTTTTGCGATTACTTTACTTTTTATTTTATCGGCTTCAACTGCCCTTACTGAACAGAGAGCGAAACGTTAATTACTAAAACGGAATTTTGCAAACAAATTCTGACACTGGCGTTTTGTTAATTAATCCTTACCTTACACAGCACATAACCATTTATGGGCTTGCATTCCGTTTTTTCTCTTTTCTGAAGTTATAAAACATAGCAATATTCCTCGGATTGCTTTTCCGTTTTTCGGTCACTACTATATGACGACTACTAAATCGATTCACTTTTTTTTATTATTATTAACTGACTCTTGCCAAATGACATTTAGATTACATGATTGTACTGAAGATAGTTGGTTAAAAATACAAATTTATAAATCTCTTACTATTTTATAATAAAGTACAGCAAAGGACCTAAAATAGACCCCTGTGGTACATCATCGTGGTAACTTGCGATCTGTGATGTTATATATTTTTATCGTTATTTTTATGGTAGAATTTACGTTTAAATCAATGTTAACGTCTCCTCCAATAAAAACAATTTTATTAAATTCCTTACATCCTCAATATTATGGTTATCATTTTTTAGTTTTGTTTTCTCGTTTTTTTTTTTTTAATTACAATGCTTTGATATTACGTTCGTACTTTCCACGTTTTTCTTTGATTCTTTAAAATGAAATTCGGGGCTTGAATTAAATTAAATGTACAGGAGTACAATTTTTATTAGAAGACATATTTTCCTCGATACACTTATAACTGATATTCTAGTTCTATATTACAGTTGTAATCAAAGTAGTTTCCTAACTATCAAGTGCCTTTATAGCAATCTGTTTTCCCTTTAAAACTGGACAAAATATGGTAGCATTTTTTTTTAGATTGTGTGGAGCTCGAATTAAATTGTTTATTATTGTATTAGACATTTTTTAAAATTTAGACTGATTATATTTAATTACTGTACTAAATTTGACACCATTCTGGATAATATATTGTATATATATTGGCCTTCTTGATAAAGTGTGATGCATGGTATACATAACCACAATATATTATTTTTATCATTGAGTAGGCGAAGATCACTATCTTTCAGGCCGGTGCATGATCCATATACAAGCTTATTGCAAAAACCAAAGTACCATTGATATCGGTTACATTAATGTGTTAATTACAAATTTTGCAAATTTAAAGTATATCATCACACTTAGTCTTTGGACTATCTTAAATGAATCAAATTTTTGGTTTAAAGATAAGACCAGTCAAATTTCCACAACATTGTAAGAACAATATCTTTTACAACTTCCAACAAATTTATTAGTGTTCGGGGCAAATGCCAAATTCACTGCAAGTAATAATTTTCAGAATAATCATCAAAAACTAAATTATGAAGCTAAAGAACTTTTTAACACCGTAGGATAAAATTAAACTTACGACCCATGAAACCTGAGCGGAACATTGAAAATCTTTTACCTACTAGCAAAAAAAATTCTCTACATTCTCATTCCTAACCCCCCCTTTTTAAAATTTATGCACTGTTCTAATGCTGTAACAATTGTTGATTATTAAAATTTTGAATTAGGTTTATATATGTGAGTCAGTGAAAAAGAGGATCAGTGGGGGATCATTCATAATAGTGAAATCCGCCATTCTACAAGCAGACATTCCCAGACAGTTCATGGACCGTGACTATAGGCTCGAACGGCCTTTAGTGCGGCTTGGCTGTCTGAGCAGATTTAGATGCCTATCCAAGCATTCTCTGGCGCTCTGTTTCCTCTCAGGGCATCCTCCTTTCTCGCCAGGAGCGTTCTCGTAAAAAAACGGCTTCCACCCGCCAGCATTCTTTTAAGACCATCCGAGGTATAATGTCGTCGTACCATAATCGCCTATTACCTTTACTAATTCTGCCCTCTTGCTAGCCCATTCTCCGCCAACAGGTTGTGGGATTCGATGTCGGACGAGCCGATGCACCGCATGCATTCTGAGCTTGGTCGCTTTAGTATTCGGCGAAGGTATTCCATTAATCATGCGTGTCCAGAAAGGAGCTGCATCAGATTATAGTCCTCCTTCTCGTACTTTCTGTCTATCCAAGGCTTTATGACTGGTATTAGCTTGTGCGTCCATCGCAACTTGTTGATGGATCTCTCCTACATATAGAAGCCCTTGCTGCAGCTATCAGATCGGGGAGGGGAGTACGATGGCAATACCTCGATTGTATTCACTGTCCAAGCCACTCGCAGTGTCTATAATCTCATGGCTCTCTTCAGAGACTCTGGATTTCTCCTAGACCTGAGAGTGTCCTCCCACAGCAAGGCTGCGTATAGCTTTGGAGTGCCCCACACTTACGAGGAGTTGGATAGTAGCTTTCTCACTGCACTCGCCATTCCCTCCGCTGTTCGCTCTTCCCGTCTTTCTTCTTGAAAACCAGGCCTCTGCAGACCGATCTTTACGGAATTCCTCCTTTGAACCTCGCAAGCAACGCTATGGTATAGTAGTGTCTTCTCTGCTTGACCGGTCCCCCGTTAGTCGAGTTTGCAAGGGTTTTCACCTGCAGAAGAGCGTCCTTCGTTGACCTACACCACCTGAAACCGCATTGATGCAAATCATCAAAACATGATAATAGTGATATTTTTTTCTTCAGAATTTAACTTTTATTCAATATTTTTAGCGAAGAAAGGTTTATAAGTGTTTTAATCAAGTTAATTAAATGCTAAATTAGATTTTGTAATCTCCAAGAAATTACCTCTAATTGCACAACAAACATCCTAGCTGATTTTATTTAAATTCAATTTAACGAAACGAATAAAAACTTACTACCCATGTAATCAAAACAATCGTGAACTGACATTAAAAAAACCTGACCCTAATTCAAGATATTACCATAAAGGGCGACATATTGGATTTGCGTTACACTAGTTTCGGTAGATAAACACTGACCAATCATAGGGAACTGTTAACAGTGATAATTATATCCATAATAATGTATTAATTATTGCTATTTAAAAGGTGTATGTAGATTTGGTAGGTCCATTAGAAACAGATAATTGTAATTTTAAGTATATTTTAACAATACAGTGTGAGTTATCAAAATTTGTTGAATCTTATCCGTTAGAGAATAAAGAATCTGTCACAGTAGCATTGGTGGATAATTTCATACTATGGTATGGCATTCCGAATGATATTATATTAGATCAAGGTACCGAGTTTATGGCTTGTATTTTTTCGAAATTTTGCAAATTATTTAATATTAGAAAATTAAGTTCAGCAGCATATCGACATCAAAGTCTTGGTGCACTAGAAAATTCACGTAAACAATTGGGTGCATATTTAAGAATTCAAATAGCAAAATATCCAGGTACTTGGAATTCTTGGATACCATATTAGTGTTTTGCATACAATAATACTGTACATACAGAATGCCACATGAACTAGTGTTCGGAAAATTATGTAAATTACCATCAAATATTAGAAACACTATAAATCCAATATATATTTGATGATTACCCATCCGAGCTAAAATTTTGACTACAAACAGCATGTAAAGAAGTGAGAGATAATTTGATAGATTCAAAGAGTATTCGAAAAGCCAAATATGATGTAAAGAGTAAGAGTGTAAAATATAGCATAGGAGATAGTGTAATGTTAAGAAACGAAGTAGCTAATAAAATAGAACCTGTATATAACGGTCTTTATACCGTCGTAGAGATTAAGTAATTAGAATAAGATATAAATTAGTAGAACTACACAAGGAGAGAATTAAAATGTATTATAGTTAGAAAAAAATGTATCTTTGTAGAATTTATTTTTTAATTTACAGGGAGGGGGAGATATAATCCGTTCGTCGTTTACTTTTATAAATAGTGTTTAGTGATGATACCAGACATCCAATTAGTTCGCAGTACGTTACGTACTTCAAAGGTTTCTCATCTTCATTGCTTGGTATGTGTTTGACTTCGATGGGCGTTTTAACTGGTCTACAATTTTCCATGTCGAACTTTTTCAAAAGGTTCCTTAGATAGGTTGGATGGCTCATAAATAGTTCTTCAGAAGTTCTTTGGATATTAATTCCTAAGAAGGTGTGGAGTTTACCCAAGTCCTTTATATAGAATATTTTCTTTAGTGCGTTCTTGACATCATCTATGTGGACTCATGAGTTTTCAGCAACGATGAGATCATATACGTACAGAAGAAGGTATAGTTTCGACTCCTTGGTTTGAAAGATGTAAAGGCAATTGTCAGCGTGTGATCTCTGCAGTCCAATTTTGGTTATGAACGCGTCAAAGATAGCGTTCCATTCCCTAGAGGGCTGCTTTAGTCCGTATATCGTTTTATTTAGCTTGCAGATGGCGGATTCATATAGATCTCTTCTCTGAGATTGCCATGTAGGAAAGCGTTTTTGACATCGAGTTGGTCCGCAAGGAGGTCTTTTTTATTAACGATTGACAAGAGGGTACGAAGAGTCATCAGCCTAGCCACAAGAGCATAGGTTTCGTAATAGTCGCAGCCGTTTAATTGCCCACATCCTTTTGCCACTAAATGCGCTTTGTACTTGTCGATGTGGCCATCGCTGTCGCGTTTAATTTTGAAGACCCACCTAGAGTTAATTATCTTCTTTCCAATGGGCGGCCTTATTATTTCCCATGTTCGATTTTTGGTCAGGGCGTTGAGTTCCTCCTGAACTGCGATTCTGCAAAGTAGGTAATAGTGGCGTAATCATCTAGGTAGCGAGGTTTGGTCCTGGTCCTGGCGCTTCTTCGAGCAGGCTCTTGTTCGAAGTGATCCAAGGTATCTTCAAAGGTGTCTTCTGGACATTCCTTCTGCATTTTCTGCATTTGACATTCTTTGGATTCCTCTTCTTCGGGTGAGTTGTCCATTGCTTCCTCTTCTGAGCCTTCGTCGATTTCGTCCGGCTCACCTTCGTAGATCCAGTCGTCGCTCGTAGTTCCCTCGAAACTAAATCTCGACTCTTCGAGATTTATTAGCTTTCGCTTTTCCGGACTACAAAGTACATATCCATTTGGACAATATCCGCCATGTAGAATTTCATAGTCCTCGAGTGAAATTTCTCTTTGATGAGCATCTTGGGGACGCGCAAGTACACAGTACACCCAAAAACTTTAATTTTCCTCAGGTCAGGCTTTTCGTCGAACCACAGTGCTGCTGGCACCTGTCCATTCAACGCCGAAGTGGGGCTTCAATTCAAGGAGCATACACCTAGCACGTTCTAGAATGGTTCGATTCATCCTTTCTGCCACTCCGTTTTGACCCGGCGCTTACCGAATAGTGAACTCAAATTGGATTCCTTTTGTCTCGAAGAGCTCCCGGATCTCCTTCGAATTGTATTCGCGCCCATTATCACATCTGAACCGGTTGATCTTAAGGTTGAAACGTGCAGTTGTCATTGTCTCGTAGACCTTGAAGTAGTGAAGGACTTCCTTCTTTGATTCCATAGTAAAGACCACGGTGAAGTGAGTGTAGTCATCAATGAAGGTGATGATGTATCTCTTCCCATCCTGCGACGTTGGGGTGACAGGTTCAACGAGATCGCTGTGGATTAGCTCCAATGGTCGTCGTGTCCTTTTCCTGTGTTGGTTATGAGGTTCCTTGGCCTACTTTCCTAATACGCATGTATAGCATCTACTCCTTGGTTCCCTGTCTTTGATAATTTTCATCCCGTCGACGAGGTGCTGCAACTTGTCCAGACTGATGATGTTTAGGTGTCCTTATGTGCCACAGTTCCAGACTCTCTCCTGTTTCGAAGCTTCCTCTTGATGAAGTGATAATTTCAGTCCATATAACTGCCTCAGGTTCCTTTTAGGAATCGCAATTGCCTTTCCGCTCTTTGATATAATTCACCTTCCGTTCTTGAACGTAACTTCTAGTCCATTCTGCTCTAATTGACGTACTGATAGTAAATTTTGTTGAGCCCCTGGAGCAACTAGAGCATCTTTAATTGATATCAATTTACCTTCCACATTTACGTATCCTTGAACATCGCCTCTGATTCTCGATTCTAAAAATGATCCGGTTTTTGCTACTTTTATTCGAACAGGGAATTTAAGTTTCCGCAAGTTTATAGCGAATGTCTCGGAATTCAGCAGATGAACCGTCGCTTCTGAGTCCAAGGTCCAGCAGCTGCTCATACCTGAAGTAGTGGTCGATTCAGTTAAAAAAGAGTACGAATAAGTTGTAGGGTTCTCCGGTTCATCGTCGTTTTCAGTTGCCATGTGAGCAGTGATCTGGTTTGGCCGATTTTTTCGTTTAGGTTTCCGACATTCAGTCCGTTTGTGGCAAAACTGTCCACAATTATGATGACACAGCAACCGAAACTTATTACTGGACTGGAAGAGGGATCCTCCAGCGACGTTTCTACAGACAGCATTGTACACCTGATTTAGGTTCATACACGAAAGATCTCAGTGTAATATGCAACGATCTATCCTCTGTATTCATCCTAGACAACAGTCCTGGTGCATACCGGTCCTATCCAGATAATGCAATTCCAATAAAGTCATGGTTCTCGGACCCAACAGATGTGGCACTACTAAACTTACTACCTGTCCTAGACGCACTAAGATTTACGACGGATGTGCGATCCGTGCTATCGCGTAACTTACACTTACACCGCCTATGCGAAAATGAGAGCACGATTCCTGATGACCTTCAAGCGCCCTCCACTAATCCCCCAATTAAATAACCAATGTCCACCTAAAACAGTAATAGCATTGATTATTACTAGAACAAATACCATTTGTAAATGAATTGTTTTTGTGATAATAAAACTAACACACAGTACAAATATTGGAACCGTATTTTCCAGGTTTACGTGCGATTTTGTTTACACTCGGTTGAAGGACAGAGGTTTGTGTATTCTAAGTGGCTATCCGCGATCCGTTGGATAATTTGAGATTTGCATTTACGATCGGCTTTAGCGTGGGCAGCCTGTTGTTCCGCTTTCCGCGCTTGAATTTCCCTGTTGTCGTTCGTCCATTTCCATCAGGAGGGTTTCAATCCTGAATTTCCAGTTTCCAAAGTTCGTAGCATCGAACAATGGTATTCTATATTTTTTGGTCTCTTCCGCCATTTTGAAGTTACGTTTACTTTGCTTTGCCACTCTTAATTCCGCCTAGGCCCTTAACCTGTTGAGGTGCTTGGTGTGGCAAGTGATAATAAAAGCAACAATAATATTAATACAAAACTTATTTAACAAAATACATAATGTGCACCTCGGCACTCTCGCGTTGACGGTTATTACTGATGTAAACAAAATAGGGCATCCGTATAGTGCTGCCCCCTGGGTTGTGGTGCCAATTCCAAATGAGATGCACCAATAGTTATTGATTTACAAACACATACAAAAACCGGAGCAAATATGTCAGAATTAATGAAATAAAGTTAATGCTTGTTGCGCTACACTCTTGATGGAAACAGATATTATTATTAGGTGGAGAATAACACTTGTTTTGTTCCATTATCAAAGTTAAAACAGTTTTAACTTTGATAATGGTCTGCGAAGACCGAAACACGTGTCAGGCAACTGAAAATAAAAACAATATGGAACAAAACAATTGTTATTCTCCACCTAATATTAATGATATACATAGCAATCCCACAAGACAGAACGATAATATATATATTCCGCATTATCGCTTAAAATTAAAAAGTAACTGAAATTCTTGGAGCTAGAATATTTAATGAACTACCAAGCATTATAAAGAATAACCCAAAATTATATTTCTTTAAAAAGCCCTACATAAGTACCTTTTAGAAAATGTATACTATAATTTAAGTGATATACTACATGAATAGTATTAGTTTTAGTTGTTAAGTAATTAATCTGATGCATCTAAATTGTATTTACTAATGCAACTGTAATCCTTCATAGATAATAATGTTATTGTTATTATTTCATTATTATTATAAAATTTATGTCATATTAAGTAAATCCCCTCGTCTTCTATCGTTTTAAAGAAGGCTGACACTCCTGGCAAGAGAAAATATAAGAATTGTAGTAGACCGTCATAAATTAAATGAAAAAACAACCAATGATTAGTAGCTACTATTTTTTTTACAAGTTAAATAGATGTAACTAATTGACAACTCTTGACATAGTGCATTTCATTGGATCAAATTAAATCTAGCAGACATTCTCAAAAGCACGTTCAATGTAAAAATTGGTTATTCTGAATATATTAACTGACTTTATTTTATCCGGTCTCACTAAACCTGGACCTTGAAAGTAAAAAATATATACGTATTCTTAATAATTTTCATATAATCTAAGGATCATATAGTTCTATAGGTATCATAAAGTTTTGTACTATATTCAACTCAGCATTCAGTGTATGCAGGAAAACCCCCGTCTTATTTGCACTGGCTGCAAGTATGTTGATTAGTGAAGGAAGAAGCAGTTATTTGTAGTGAGGAACAGCAGTTTCTAAATTCATACTTAATTTACAATTTAACATAATCCTTAAAATGACAACAGAAGGAGAGAAGAAAAGTTGATATTGAAAATCGTCTTTTGAAAATAAGTGGACTAACGATTACTTTTTTATTATGCAAAAAAACAAGCCTGTTTGTTAAATTTGCCTCGAAAGTATATCAGTGGTAAAATAATTTAATTTAAAATGCCACTGCACATCAAAACATTCTAGTTATAGTAATCTCAATGGGCAACAAAGAAAAGATAAAATAATAAATTTGAAAAAATTCGACGTAGTGATATCAAATCGAACCTTAAGTTACGTGCGTCGCAGAAGTTTGAGGCATTTTCAATTGCTCTCTATGAGAGCACAGATACTACCGATACCACACAATTAGCTATTTTTATTCGCGGAGATGATATCAAATTTAATTGCATGCTGACTCTTCGACCTATGAAGGATACCACACGAGGAGAAAACATTTTCGAAGAAGTAACAGAAGTTTTTGATCAATTTGAGCTTAAGTGGGAGAACCTAAGTGGAATTTCTACTGATGGTGCTCAAGCTATGGTTTGTCCTAATTTAGTAGTTGTCAATAGAATTAAATTGGAACTATGTAGTAGGAATATTGACACTGAAGATTTGAGTGTATTTCACTGCATTTTGTGTGCAAAATTAATCAAATTTACACATGCAATGAAAACAGTAGTTTCTTGCATAAATTTCATTAAATCAAGAGCACTTCACTGCAGTCTGAATTTGAAGATCTGACATTTTATTGTGAAGTGCGCTGGTTAAGTAAAGCAAAAATGTTAAAACGATATTGTCATTTTAAAGATGAAATATTTGTTTTTATGGATATGAAAGAAAAAACCTGTACAAGAGCTAAAGAACACAAATTGGGTCTGCGATCATGCGTTTCTCGCTGATGTAACAAGTTATATGAATAAATTAAATACAAAGTTGCAAACCTAAGAACAACTTGGGACAATGGTCACTTCAAGTCATTCCAAAATAAATTAAGACTTTGGGAAAATCAGCTCCGAGCCGGGAATACCTACCATTTTCCCACTCTTGCAAATCATAAGGATCATGCTAACTTCGAAACGTTTGCAAACGAGTTACAATTTTTAAGAGATGAATTTAACACCAGATTTTAAAGATTTTTGCTGCCAAGAAGCAAGTCCTCCATTTTCATTGCAAATGGAACTCAATGAATTGCAAGAAAAATCCGATCCTAAGGCGATATTTAGACACGCCGTTAACCGATTTTTATAAAAAATATTTACCAACCGATAAATTTCCAAATCTCGCATCTTTGGCTCAGAAAAAAAATGTCATATTTGGAAGTACATACAAATGTGATGCTATTTTCGAGAATGAAATTTGTTAAATCAAAAACACGTACAAGATTAACAGACTCACATTTGGAGAACACTCTGCGTGTTGCGACATCCGATATTTCACCAAATATTTATTATGTGGTGAAAAATATGAAGGCACAGCCTTTCCATTAAATATGTTTGTACTTGTTCATTTTAATCTATTTTCTGAAAGCCACTTCTATTAAATGACTAGATACATGTACATATATGTTGTTATTTTTAACATTTTTTTTTGAAATGTTAAAACGTAATAAATATAATATCATTTCCTTAAATCAAACTACGAATTTCTCCATTCCCTATAAATTCAAATAAAAGGTCCGGCCCGCGATTTTAGGTTGAACTTGTTTTCCGGCCCGCGGTCTTGATGAAGTTGCACATGCCTGCTTTAAAGGATTCACAGCTCTCTCTTATTACAAAAAAAATACATCAAAAAATTTGCAAATAATAATCAAACTACTTACAACTTGCTTGAAAAGATGAAAACAATGGTATCAAACCATTGATAATGGACAATTTGTGTCCGAAATGTGCATCTGGATAAAAATAAAATATTGAAGAAAGGTTCTAAATATTTTAATCAAATGGTTTATCAATGAACACATATCACAACACCGTAATTTCAGAAAATTTTATAATTTAACAACATACGCTAGTAATGTGGCTATCAATGAAAGTTTATCACGAGGTCCAAAACAAATTCTTTGCATACGCATCACAAACAAAATTACAGTTCAATTAAAAAATAATTATTAGCCATTGTTTGGGCTACCAAATATTTTCGACATTATTCAACAAATTGACGAATATAACTACATATAATATTTCTAACGAAGGCCAAAGTGCAGAAAATCTGCAAGCAAACTTATTTAACACCTCGTATCTACTTAATTAATTTACCGGTTTGTTACGAACTCAAGACACAGCGATAGTATCCCATAAATAAGAAAACAGTTACAAGACGACAACCTCTGAATTTACTAAATCTAGGAATATACTATCAAATACACGAATTTCAAGTGTAACCATCAAAGACATCGATCGCGATATAAATAATGAAATCCAACCTGGCCAAAAGAAGATGAAACTGATGAAACTTCTTTGTACGATGCATCCTCCTCATATTATTTGATTACCATTATCAACAGTTGAATTTGAATGTCTAGTACATAGTTTACCTTAATAATACACGCAATAAAATCTGTAAAATATATCTGCACTAATGCACTCATATGTAATAAATCGACATAAATTTAAAGTTTAAAATGAATTATTCATGTCGTAAAAATCGCTAAAGTTGTGCTTTAGAATTTATAAAGTACCTCGTAGTTGCAATATTGCATTTTTACAACATACAACTTACATATTTTATTATTAAATATAAATTCTTTTCACACCAACAAATATATATCTTTCTAATATTTGTTACTTCATATATAACTATTTTTCCTTAATCAATAAACTATTTATTTGTTACACACGCAAAGGATTTTTACGAAATCACCGCGAATGTGTAATGGATAGAGTAATTAATTGCGCTATTTGTTTATTTTGTTTATTTTAACGCGTTCGACGATTTGCACAATAAATTAAACACATTTATTTGCAAAGCTATTTTACGTAAATGATTCAAAGTGGGAATTAACCATTTTATGTTAAAAAAAAAATACACGTTGAAATTTAACTTAAAGTTCATAAATATTTTAATTGTAAAAGTTTTAATACATAAATATTGCTTAATTACCCTTCAAGAGAGTATTATTACCAATAACTAGATTAATCGTAGATATTTTTATTAATTGTTAAAACATAATTTTATTTTCCATACTTTTATTAAATTTTATATTCTTATATATTTTCCCCTAACCAATAAATATAAAAATAAAAATTAATACATATATTTTTATCGTGTAAATGTAATTTTAGTTAATTGAAAATATAACTTTTAATATATTTCGGACCCTTTAAGATCCTTCGCAATTTCCTAGGCATCTGTAATTGATTATAGGAAATTGTATCTTGATACACACACGTTTCAGATATTATATAAAAATTTAATCGTAGGTATGTAAGGGTTACATATACGTTTATCTGCTTTAAATCGTGACCAATTATTAATGCAATTAGGTTATGCCGTGTTAATTAAAGCATTCCACGCAACCCTGCCGATCGGACGTAATTTATTTAAATCATGTTCTTCCTATTACGCCTTCATAAACTTTCAGCAACTGGCAAGTAATTCAATTAACTAATAGAGATTCTGCCCCGGATTGTCGAATGGGGAACGTCCACTGTCCACTCATTCCTTTCAGTCATTAACGTGGGACATTCCGAATCCCCCTTGCGAGAAGGGTGAATTCTTTGACCGCTTGCCAACTGTTGTCCGAATCGTACAAACACTGCACCCTGTGCTGGTTATGTGACAATTATCAAAAAAAAATACGTTTGGTATTCACACGGGAAAAACTCATGAATATTTATGAAGTTTTATATATTACAAATGTGTTTTAAATTAATTTGTTTTTATTCAATTTTCAAACTGCTATTAATCACTTATAATTATAATTAAGATATAATATCAAATAAGTATTTGAAATAGAAATTTAATGTCTTATATCTCTAAATTCTTATTAATGCTGCTGAATTGTTTTTTAAATTTTATAATTGTTTATACTAGCTAAACACAATCAATTTGATAAATACAGTAATATGTATGATTTTAAAATTAGGCATATTTCACGATGAATTAGTTATCTCACTAGCCCATGGTGAAACTTTTTCATATTAATTAAGTTGGTAATTAGGCATATAAAATATCGAATAAATTAAATTAAAGTAATTATTATAATTAACAGAAACAATATATGATTTTAAGTAAGAGATTAAACATATAGAATATCAAATTCTCCTTAGAATTTTTCTTTACATATAATTTCAAATCCACTTTTTCATGCAAATGTATCTTCCCTTGTAAATTTTAATTTAGCCACTTCCAGATAACCGGTCTGACACAAATTTTAACGAACTGTCTTCTCTGTGTATGGTCATTAGGCTTCAGTTGTGTTAACTTAATTTTGTAAGCATGGAGGCACAGATCTTTTGTGAGTATGTGCTGTAGAGAGCTTCTTGAAATTTGCAATTCTTAACCACGACCCCGAATTGATGTTCTGGAATTTTCACCAACACTCTTACTCACTGCTTCAATATTGACATTTGAACGACTTGTTTTTGGACAGCCAATATGTTTAGCGTCTCCAACTGAGCCAGTCTCCCTAAATTTTTCAATTAATCTCTTCACAGTTGACGAATTTAAATAGTATATTGTATAATGAGCATACAATGATACCCAATGGTCATTGTATGCGAATTGTACACTATACTTTTTCTACGATTATACATATGAATTAAAAAATTCAAATATAGATTTCTACTAATTGACATTGAACAAATTTTTATTTATTAAAAATATACGTGATATTGATACAGTTATGAAACATTCTTGGAGATCATGTATATGATGGAAAATTTACCGTAGGGTTTAATTTTGTAACAAAACTACTCTTACTATTATTACTTACCATTATTTTGCGTAAATTTCAACTCACTCGCAATTTTATTTTCACGTTTAATTTCACGTCAGAAACGTCAACTCAAAAATCAAATTTTATAATGTTCGTATAATATTTGCGTGTAATTGATAAACGTTATTTTTGTATTTAAGGAAATAATAATAATAATAATCTTTATTCCGTAGACCATATAGTGTACACAATATACATTTATAGTATTGGAAGCGTCAAAATAAAACTTAAAGTACTATTTCTTACATAATATCATCACATAAATTATAAAACAATTTTTCACCTGTATTAATTATAAAAAACGTTTAGTCTGATTCAATATTAATATTATTAATACTATGTTATTATAATATCCCTCTCCTGTTTAACTATTGTAGCACTAGTGCTCCAATGGAAATATTGTAACACTAGTGCTACAATATACATATTGTAGCACTAGTGCTACAATGGTTGCTATGACAATGAATATATAATATATACATAACATACAATGTACTACTTTGTATTATCAAAAAGTAACCTACAATTATGTTATTTCATTATAGGAGTAGAAAAACACTATTCCAACCATATATGTTTTGCAATTTTCGAACTGTGGCCACCAAACTGTCATTACTTTCAAAATATTGTTCAATAATGAAAACACGTTGTTGTATAGTGTAACGATCTAGTTTTAGTAACCCTAAACTCCTGGCTCTCATTTTTTTTTCAGGACTGCCAATAATCTACTGCGCAAATAGCGGCAAATTCAAATCTTTCGTTAATTTTGGGACACCGTTAGGTGTTTCCCAAAAAACTTTTAATAATATTAAAAAATGAAAGTAATTTCTCAGTTTCGGTTATAGTATTAACAAACTCTTGTTCTTTAATCTCCTTATTTGAGGACCGACAAAAATTCCTTCCTTTAATTTTGCATCCGAAATAGTGGGAAACTTTTTACGGAGTTATTTGAAATAGTCTTCATCTTCATTTAAAGCTTTAATGTTATACAAACAAAGTTACAAAGTGTTTATTATTTATACTCAACATGTATAACGAAGTAGAAGCCGCAAAGATCAATAACTTTAACGTATTGTTTCATTAATCCTAGTTTAATATGCAGTGAAGGCAAGATTATTTATGGATCAACAAGACTTTCAAAAATAACATTTTTGATCGAGGAGTTAAATTATCTTTTCTTATCCAGTTCTTTTTCATCCAATGTCTACTTGGACTTTCCCTCTCACATAAAAAAAAAAAAACATGGGTACTTCGTATACCCTGACTGCTGTTCTAGTAGATGTCCCATGATCATTATACTTAAATTTGTCAAACAGTACTTTTCGTAGCTTTCCGTCATTTGCACAGAATGGGACAGCTTTAAGGCTTCTTTTAGAAGAAACAATAAAAAGCCTCCAATTATCGCGATTGTATATTATTATTTATACTCAACTGATTCTAGAAACTTATTTTGTACTGATTTAATCATTTGAGTATCACATTGAAGATACGGAGACCTGTTGAAGCATAATCCAAATTAGATCTAAAAAGACTACAAAATAATGTTTAAGCAGTCAACATTCCAGTCTTTGGCTAAGTGCCACACAAATCCCCATATTTCAGTTGCATTAGATGGTATGTTAACCTGTTACCGGTGTTCTGAGAATTTTATTGCCTACGTGACCGGAACAATAGCGCGTCACCGAAGACCACCATATAAAACGAGGCCCAGACCTTCGCATTTTATTTTATTCAAGCCTTTTGTCCTTGTATATATTGTATATAACTCTGTCTGTCTATCTTTTGTAATTTATTTTCTTCTTCTCTGGCCCCATGTTTTAATTTACACACTTTCTCTTGTTCTTTTACTTTATTTACAGGTAGCCGGTGCCCATCCGTTGACGTAGCGTGGAAGCTCAAGCAAGTAGCACTTGCGGGAAACTGTTTAATCGAAGCGTGCGGCTGTTAATCGATGGTTAAAGTTAATTTTGTTTTTATTGCGACGGAACAAAATTACACTACGCTATTAAATTGTTTATATCTTGTCGAATAGCAATGCAATCATCTGAAGAGTTCTAAATATTTTATCATAATACATTAAAATTTTACAATTTTTAATAATGTTCACTGCATCATTGCCAAAAAGGATAAAAATAATTGGTACACTATGTTTGAGGCACATCCGAAATTTTTTTCAGATTGTTTATTTAAGATTTTCACATATTGTGATCTGCCTATCAAAAAAAGAAGATAATCAGGTTAATTCTCTTCCTATAAACCCTACTCAATTTGCAAAGTCCGTGTAAATAGCATCCATCTGTTTTCTTTCTTTCAAGGCTCTTGATATGTGTTAGCAATATAACAATATATTTGTTGTTGTAGATCTTTCCCTAACAAAGCCATATTGTGAATTACATAACAAGTTTTTACAAACCCAAAACATAGAATTTGCAATATGTTTGTCTAACATTTTTGGAAGGACAGATTGTATACTAACACCCCTATAATGTTGAATGTTGCTACGGTCTCCTGATTTAAAAATTGGTACAATGTAGCTGGACTTCCATGCATCCGGAAATACACAAAATAGAGCAGCTAAAAAGCGCATGAAGCGGATTACATAATGAATATATAAAATTTTTATATAATATAGATGGAAATAGTATTAATTGAAAAACCTCTTCCATCGATTCTCCGTGTTCCTGTGATGAATATTTTGGACCTGATAAACATAGTTAATGCGAAGAAGTCGGCAAATAAACTTGCAACACCATCTGCTTCACTAGCATGTTTCTCACCATAATACATAACATTGTGAATGCCATCTTCATTTCTTATTTGTTTTGCATAAAAGTTTCGTAGATTCACCTTCAAATTCTTTTCTAATATGCTCATCATATAGTGACTGATTTAAATTCTAAGTCATTAAGTCATATATCTTAAATGGGCGGCTTTCTTGGCTCGCACAAGCCTAATCATTCACGATTTAAAAAAAATGGGTACTTATCTTGATGTGATTTTACAACTTTTTTAGGCACGTAGAGGCTGATTGCACTTTTTACTGTTAAATAAAAGTTTTTAGCTGCTAAATTGATATCCTGATTGGATAATATATTTGACCAATTTATAGACAAAAAAAGGTGTTAAGAGCAATATAATTTGCGTTTTCGAACATATAGATTTAGTCATTGGAATGAATATTATTTATTTAATCTGGTACCGGAAAGACATATAATAAGCATAAAAACTACAGTCGTCTGCTAATTTAATAATGTATGAGATAAATAAAAGTCTAGAAAAACATTCCTAGAATTAGGTATACAATTTAATTAGCGAGTATTAATAAAGTTATACGATTCAATAATAGAAAGAACACACTTGTTCGCTGGTTTTATTAACTGTGGAACAATACCCCTCATTCCATAATAAAGATGGAAAATTATAATCCCCCCAAATTGAAAAAGTGTGATTTTTAAAATTTTGATATCGTTGTTGAACAGCGTTTCAATGCTCCTCATAAATATTAAGCATTGACCCTGGCTTTATATATACACCTCTAATTATTAAATTGTGTTTATTAATTGAAACTGAAACAAAAATATGCTCTATGAGATTGCTGCTTATAATGAGACAAGACTGAAATTGTTTTTTGATA
The DNA here is from genome assembly GCA_963969525.1 of Ontholestes murinus. Taxonomy (NCBI): domain Eukaryota; kingdom Metazoa; phylum Arthropoda; class Insecta; order Coleoptera; family Staphylinidae; genus Ontholestes; species Ontholestes murinus. The sequence goes on from OZ018397.1 coordinate 15,168,808, forward strand.
ATAATAATAAGGTATATTTCAATAAGATTACTACAATAATGTACAACAAAATTACAGCAATAAAATGAAAAGTTGTCAATTAAAGAAGAAAATGAAGAGTATACTCAATGTTTACAAAATTGAATAAATTCATTTATGTTGTAGGGTTCGCATGTTAAGATAAAGTTATAAATCTCACATTTGAATTGCTTAAAATTAGACATATTGTTTATATTATTTGGCAGTACATTAAATAATCGTAATGCACTATAAAGTGGAGAACATTTTGTAACATTTAGTTTATGGTGGGGATATATATAAATATTTGATCTGGTATTGTGAGTATCGTTTTTAGAATACGCAACGAACTTACTCTTATGTTTGAAATTAAAAATAAGAATTTCATAAATATATAAACCTGCTAGGGTTAATATTTTATTTTCTCTAAATTTTCCACGACAAGATTGATTGAATGATAAATTAAAAATAGTTCTAAGTGCACTTTTTTGAAGTAAAAATATTTTATTAACATAAATTGACTGGCCCCAAAATATGATCCCAAATTTTATTAGCGACTGGAAGCATGAATAATAAACTGTTTTTAATGCACTGTAGTGTAGGCAGTTTTTTAACACACGCAAACTATAAAGTGTTCGTTGTAATTTCGACGACAGGAATTCTATATGATTTTTCCAACACAAAACGTCATCTAGAATTAGTCCTAAACATTTTCCATAATTTTTTGTTGCAATGTTTTTGCCATGTAAACTTAATTGTGATGGTGTTTCAAGCCTAGAATGTGTTGTTTTGAAAATAATGCAATTTGTTTTATTTAAATTTAAAAGTAATTTGTTAGAAGTTAGCCATTCTTGAATTTCTGCGATTAAATTTCCACCTTGAATTTCAATGCTTGAAATATTTCTACAATTTAACAATATATTTGTGTCATCTGCGTAATTAACAAATGATTTTCATTGTTAAATAAATTTATGAATTCATTTATATAAATGAGGAATAGGAGAGGTCCCAAAATACTGCCTTGTGGAAGACCTAGTTTTATAGTTTTTGTTTGTGATTTCACAATTTTACCATTTTGGATTAGTTGTACTAATTGCTTCCGATTCGTAAGATAACTGTGTAACCACTCGTAGGCTCTACCTCTTATGCCACATTTATATAATTTATTCAGTAGTATTCCATGATCAACGCAGTCAAATGCCTTGGATAAGTCTAGAAAAAGTCCACATGAAATTTTTCCTCCCTCCAAGGCATCTGTAATATTTTGAATAAAGTCATAAAGGGCAGTATCGACACAACGACCCTTCATAAACCCGTGTTGTTTATCACTAAGTATATTATATTTTATTAGCAAATTATAAATACGATTAAACATAATTTTTTCATATATTTTAGAGAATGTGTTTAACAAACTTATTGGTCTATAATTTCCTAATTCTGATTTGTCTCCTTTTTTATATAAAGGCTTCACTACGGCTAATTTTAATTGATCCGGAAATATACTAAATTGCATCGATTTATTAATAATATATGTTAAAGGAGCTGCTATGACTGCAATTACTTTTTTAAGTAGTGTCACAGGAATTTCATCATTTCCTGCACTATCAGTACATTTTAAGTTTCTTACTATATTTATAATTTCACATTCGGTTGTATCAGTTAAAAAATTGAATTGAATAGACTATTATTTGTAAAGTTGTGAGTCGTAGCAGTGGGTTTAGGCAGATTACTAATTATATTTGATGCAGCGTTTACAAAAAAATTATTGAAATTTGAGGCAACACTATTTAAGTCTTTATTAATTTCAGAAAAATCTGAATTAGTTTTGTTTGGTAGTAAATTTATAATTTCTTTTACAATATTCCATGTAGTTTTTATTTTATTTGTTGATGCATTAATGCGGGTCTCAAAGTAGTTATATTTAGTAATTTTTAATTTCTGATTATAATCACGCTTCAAATTTTTGTAAATTTTATTAGCTTCATCACTGTATTCAGACAATACATAAAATATATCAAGATGGTTTTTTAAATTGGAAATTTCCACTGTGTTGAGATATGACTTGGGGTTTTTTGGTTTTGACGATACCAATGGAAAACACATATTAAAGTATTTTAAAAATAGTTTAATAAAAGTTTCCCATATCGAATTTACGTCATTTTCTGGTATATTATAAACTATCTGCCAGTTTGTAGAATTTAAAATTTCAATAAATTTGTTTATATTTGCTTCATTTTTAGTTAAACGTAACGTATAATATTCTATATTATTATTAATTTCATATTGTTTAAATTCAATGAATTGCGCTGTATGATCAGATATGTTTGTATTTATAACAGTGGTAACACAATTATTTATATTTGTTATTATATTGTCTAAACATGTAGCAGAAGTTTGAGTAACTCTGGTTGGTTTTAAAATTGAAATTGAATAGTTATATGAATTTAGTAAATCTAGAAATGCATGTGCATTTGAATTTCTACATAACACATCTAAATTAAAATCACCCATTATGGCAAATTTATGCCTCTGTCTGAAAACGATACTCAATAACAAATCAAACTTTTCTAAAAATATATTAATATTTGAATTTGGTGGTCGGTAAACAGATATTATAGTATAAGCAGAATTTTGTATAAATACATCCGCACCCGTGCATTCGATAATATTTTTAAGAGCTATATGGTTAATGTCCATTCTTTTTTTAACTTTAATATTGTCTCTAACATAAATTGCACTACCGCCATGAGCACACTTTTCTCTGCAAAAATAACACATAATACATATTAATATTCCTTCACCGCGCACTATACCAGAAGTAGTTGTATCTATTCGATATATTTGATAATTTGGGAGCAATTGACTGTTTAAGATATCAGTATAAAGCCAGGTGTCAGTTATAATTAATATGTCATAAGAATTACAATTTACACCGGTAGTAAAATAATTAATTTTAGTACGAATACCACCAGCGTTCACCACCTTTTTGGATTTACTGAATGAGATGTCCTAACATAAACTTTAGCGATGTATGGTATATCATTGCGATATTTTATTGTAATATCATTTTTCCTATTTGCTTTTCGATTTTATAGTTTTAAAATACTGGATTTGACCTGCTGTTTTGTCTGACCTAAAATGTAAATTACTGTCGTCGTTATGAGCATTAGATCTAAGCACTTCCCTGGCTGATTGTTCATTTCCAAATATGACTTTTATGGGTCTAGGTTTTGTAGATAGGAGTATGCCCAATTGAACAACTTTAACAGGATTCGTATCAAAAATTCAGACGAAAACATAATTTCAAATGCGAAATCTGTAAGCAATGAATTTAACCAGTACTTAGCTACAATAAATAATAATATCGCAGTAAACAATTCAACGCAATCACAATTATTAGTTTTATATCCAAACATTTCAGAAGAAATATATGAGTTTTATAGAAGGTGTATGTACAGGGTCCTGCAACAGTGCGTCGGGCTTTCCTAGCGCCTTTCTTGTAAGAGATAGAAAAAAAATGTTTCGTATAAAAATTTATTGAATTAAAAATCTCTATGCCGTAAAATTATTTTTAAATATACAGGGTGTCCCAATTTTGCAGTATAACAAAATCAAACATTTTTTTAATGGAACACCCTGTATATTTTTTCATTTTATAATTTGAATAATATTTTATAACTTGAAACCTTTTTTTTTTGTTTTTAATTTCGATATGACATTTCCGAGTTATTGACGTTTTTCTGAAAAAAATGTAAAAAGCGGAGGTTCGCAAAAAAAAAAATTATTCTGATGTTCTATTTAAAATTTAAGAAATATTCTTTTTCCTATGGTTGGTCATAAGTACTGTTTATGTACCAGTGTTAAAAATTTTGACTTTTGAGGAACTCTGCCTTTGTATCAGATACGCCATTTTCTAAAATTTCAAATTGTCGTAACTCTTTTTTTTTAATGGAATCATATATTTTTTTAAATTTCATATTATTCTGCATCTAATTTCCTACAAAAAATATTAAGCCTACCCTATACCTAAAAGTGATATTTTTCAATATATAAAAAAAAGAATATTCAAACGGTCCTTGAATACGAATTTGTTTTTCAATAGATAGCCATGACTGAAAAAAAATGCATCTGTCAATTAAACAATAAGTTTGGTATGTATGGTTGCATTGTATGTTACAATTATAACAATGCAATTTTTAAAAAGAATTAATTGATGTGATATATGCTACTGGAGAAAGTGGAAATAATTGTTTGCAAGCCTAAAGAATTTATGCTCAGCGCTACTCAAATAGGCGAAAACAATTATATTTCCTATTATTCGATTAGATTAGAAAGAAATGCCAAACTTTGCAAATAATAATTTGTCTAAACCCCATAGTTGTTGAGATATTTAATAGTTTTCACAAGAATAACCATTTAATTATACATACTTCTATGTGCGGAGTTGATCATTCTGAGGCAAAATAACTAACAAAATGTAAGTAAGTGTCAATATGAGATAAATAGAAACAGATAATATGATTCATTATTTTATTCGAAAGCCGTGATAGATAACAAAATTATTAATACAAAAGAGAGACGATACTACAGTAAATATTCAAAATGTCTTCCATTTTCATTTAGGCACAAATTAATTCGCCGCTGCAAAGACCTTTCCACAATTCTTTGGTGCATATTCGTTCAAAAAAATCTCTTTTGAGTATCCCCACAAGAAAACGTCAGGTTTTGTTAGATCCGGAGATCTAGCAGGCCATTTGGTGGGTCCATTCCTACCAATCCACTGGGCAGGTGCTCTGTCTTGTTAAAACCGCACCCTGTTTCTTGTTAGTTAGAGTATATTAGCTAACGTTCCGGGTAATTCAATTTGAAGGAAGTGCAAATACATAGGCCTATTGAGATGGCCCTCGAAAAAATGTGGACGTACTACATGGTTTCCAAAATTTCCGCCCCAGCCATTCAAAGACCGTCGATACTGATGATCAACTTGTCTCATAAAATGCGGATTATCAGTTGAATAATAGTGAAAATTGTGCCTATTGACAGATCCGTCGTTATGTTATGTTGCCTCATCCGTGAATAAAATATATTGGAAAAACGCAGGATCGTCCTGTATTTTTTGTCTTCCCCAGATCAGTATTACTCAGTTCTTGATGTAGCTGAATATGATATGCATGATATCGATTTTTCTTCAGAATGCTTTGTACTGACCTCTCGCTTATGCCAGTTCCTTCACCAATGTCTTTTTGGTTCACGTTGGGATGCTCAGTTGCTGTTAATAGCACTGAAATTTGGTTTTTCTCGTTGATAGGCTTTTTTCTTTCTTGGTTTTTTTGTAATTCACACTTCCCATGTCAATAAATCTATTGAGTAAGTTCCTAAAACATTTCTTCTCCGGATGTCTTCTGCCGTCATAACGTGTGGTGTAATTTCTAGCCACCAATAAACAATTTACAGCAGCCTCCCTTAATACAAAAATCGTATCGGCTAATTCAAACAACACAAAATGAATAGGAATTTTTCTAGACCAAAAACCCACACTTCAAATCTTGTGCGCAAGTTAAGCACGTACTGTTTTCTAATCAGAAATATAAGAGATACAGTAACATTTGAGGTATTAAAGCTATTATATTTCGGTCTACTACAATCATCAATGTCATACGGGATAATTCATTGGCGTCAGGCGCATGACAGTTATAAAGTTTACATTGTTCAATAAAGAGCATTACGATACATGCTTTACCTATCACAACAAACATCATGCCAAACATATTTTAGAAAATCGGGAATAATGACGTTCTATATTTATAAATTGTGTACATATATTGAGAAAAGTAGCTTTAATACAAAAAGACAATGTATCCAGGATCAAGACACTCGTACGAAGAATAACTTGGATGTTCCCTTCTCGACTTCTAATAGATCAGAAAAATCCTTATTACATAGACATCAAATGTTATATGCTGAAAATTAATACCCAGCTACAAAGAAATACAATTTAAAACTTCATTATCGCAACTTTTTAATGATAGAAATTTGAATGCGTGAGGAGATGGAACGACATTGTTCAAACTGTCACCTATTTGTGTCTATGATTTTAAATTGTTTATTAGATTAATTATATGTTTCTCATTGTAGTTTGATTTTATATATATATATATATCTGTAATGTATGTAATGACGACTCTAATAAAGTACATTATTGTAATATTGAAAGAAAAACAAACTATATATTATATAGTAAAAGTTTCAAGAATCAACAATAAAATCAATAAATTATTGCAAAAATCTCTAAGCGGATATTGATAATATGTTTAAGTTATGTGACATAAAGGATTTTAGTCTAAATATAGTTAAGTGCAAATCAATAAGTTTTAATATTCACTATAATAAAGGTAATGTAAATAATTTCTATTCAAAACACAGGCTAAAAGATCCTTGAACTCTAATTTTAGCTAATATTAGATTTGTTCTTCTTATTATCGTTAGTAATATTATGTTATTAATTAAATAATTCATAAATAAATATGTTCATTTATTAAAGCCAGAAGCGTTGTATGCGAGTGAGAGCAATGAAAATTATATATTCGAATATATCCTAATAAATACACTTAAATTAACATTTACGGCGCTAAAATAAATGTTCAATATTTGGGTTACACCTGAGAGAGCATTCAAATATTCCACGTAAACTCGAATATTGTCAAAGGTTTATTAAAATTCAATCTCGGAAGGGTATCGGCTCGTATTATGTTTCATCCCTCTATTTGTTTAGCGGTCAAATTAGATTGTGACGCCCTCTCCCATCTCTCCCGCCGCCCGTCTTCCGTCTCCCTGAGCACAGATAGAAGGCGGAAAAGGGAAGCAGAAGAACATCTGAACATCTGCAATATGGCAAGATTCGGGGCCAAGTGTACGAATCTTGGTCCATAAAGACAAGATGTCACACAATCGATTGGACAAAGAAACAAGCCGCTCTTATATTGTGAGGGACACCGCGACATTGAGTACACAAACAAGCCAATTTTATCTGGCGGGTCAATACAGGAACGTACTAGGATTGCGTTCTTAGATAAATACATTCCCATAAAAGGGAGTTTTCGTTCGGGAATTGATTTCAAAATCGGGTGCATGGATGCAGCGTTCGCTGTAAGAGGGCTTATTGTGTTAATCACATTTCACACAATACAATACTTTTCTTTTTACGCTACATACATGGGAATAGAAATATGAAACAAAACAAGTACTTCACAATACTCTAATTAAAAATACTTCATTACAGATAAAAAAATATCCATTCAGATTAAAAATGAAAATCGTAATTATTGTTGGTGTGAATACATTTTTTTAAAACTTTTTTATATACACTACATAACTTTAACAATTAAGATAGAAATGTTTTTTCTTTTTCCTATTATGAAGGTTACATCATACCGCAGCGTGGTATTAGTATGGTTCATTTGAGCTTTGCAATGGCCTGGTAAAATTTATATTCAAACTTTATGGCATTGTTAAACATAGAATGCGTGAATTATTCATGAACTATATAAAAACATCTTTCAGAACATTGAGTTTAGCAGATAAATTAAGTTGACCGTAATAACAACTTTCGTTTGCGTAAAACTTCTGCCTTTTTAGCGTATATATGAAATGAAATATGTAATTATGAAGAAGAATAAATAAATTGGATACATCCTCAAGTTGGTAATATTTGATAAAATCTATGTCTTTATAATATTTATGGATTTCAAAATAACACTACTGATGTATGTTTCAATCAATAAGCATCATATATAAATATTTTTTTAAATTTCAGGGCTTCCACTTAATTATACATGTTTAATAATAATAAAAACACTTTCAACTTTGTGTTATGCGAAACACATATATTATTTGTGTGACTTAAATTTCTGTAACTTAAATCACACGAACATCTAAATTGAATATTTGCTCCGCTATTCTCTTTATGGAACTTTAAATGGAATACAACATGTATATTCTCCTTATTCAAAGATATTATATTAATTCAGTCAATTTTATTTATAGCTGAAATAATTAAAATTATTATTGAATCATTAGTTTTAAAATCTAACTTATTAATTAGAAACACTGTTTGTAATCACGTTTTAAATATACTTATGTGAAAATTGATGATCATTAATGGGATGAAAGAGCTTTAAATAGTAATAAATTCGTGCATAAAGATTTTGATAAGAAAATAACATCACTTTAATAAATTATATTTAATTTAACTTCGAGTGTACGTTTAGACTAATCTTTAAAACTTTGCAAGAAACTCGGTACAAAAGCGGCAGGAAACTTTATATACCCATTTATTGCGAGTTTTCTTATCCTCGAAAAATATGAAATATCATCGCATTTATCGTCCTAATGAAATGGGAATATTAAAATCGGGAAACTATTCAATTTATTAAATATTGTAATAAATATGATAAATACAAAATATGTCGTTACTTTAATATTTATGTTTTAAAATTTACACGTTTGAATAATTGACATAATTACGTAAGAAGGAGTTTAAAAATATATGACTAATATCTTTAGCATATGTCTTTAATTGTTATTTATTATTCTAAAATGAGTTAATTTATTTTATTTATATCAACTGTTCTTTTATTTTATTGGTAGTTTATAAAATATAGTATAAATAATTTAAAAAATAATTGAAAACATTTTTCAATTCTACAATAATGAATCTTATTAAGACTACAAAACAAATCACTTTTTGAACTATCACTCTAGCTAATACATTGATAAATATTGAATTTTGTAACCTGTGGTGATAACTTTGTGATTTTGTTTCATTTTGTTAAACTTAGGCTTAAGAAATGTTAAACCGGTTTTATTTACATATGTATCTTTATACATTTAAATAAACAATTAGAATAACAATTATACAGAAGTATTGATTCAATAATCAAATCTCTTACATGTTTTAAGTAGATTGTTTTTGGAATGTGTTGATGCATTTAATTTACAATAGTTAATTAACTCTTCTACACTCATATAAAAAAATAGGTTTTCTTTAATTGATTAAATTTTAATTTCAAATAAAATAGAAAACTGTGTTTTATTTACTCATGTAAATGATCAGCATCTGTTAGCCTCCTGCATTGTAACTATTATGGTGGCAACAAAAATTCCTAGTATAATAACTACTAGAAACCTTAAAAATATAGATTTGAAATTTCTGTCAAAACTTATAAACATTACACCGTTTCAATACTTTCGCCAACCTTTAAATATAAGTGAGAAAATGTGTTACTAAACTCATGGGCAATTGAAATATTTGATACCTCAGCTTAAATTTAAAATAAATAAATTGAGACCAGTGTGGTTAATAGATCCAATAAAGATAATAAATGATCTGCGGGACAAGGCACTTGAAAATTACAAACGTTCGAAAAATCTTAGTCATTGGGAATTCTACAAAATACTTAACATTCGTAATAATAAAATAACATTACTTAGAGTTCAGTATTAATTATAAAATATATAAAATATATAAAATATTTCTGGAATGCGTTATAAACCAGGAATAGATAAGCAAATCCTTAAACTCAAATTAATTTTTATAATGAAAATAAATATACAGAGTTTGATCAACACTTAACTTTTAATACAATAACTGAAAGTTTTATATATATATATATATTTTTATTAGTTATAAAATTAAGTGCTACAGGTATAGATAACATAAACAAAGTTTAAGAAAGTTTAACGCACTTCTAACTTATCTGATGATTCTGAATATTCATAGCTGCACAACAGCATTGGACCAGGCCAAAATATCCACAGCCGTTATTTATATTAGACATGAGCCTACTGTGAGACAAGTGTTACACCCATTAAAGTGAAGTGTGAAAAATTTATGAGACATCACATCTCCAATCATTACGACCCTCTTGCAGGTAGTAGACCCTTTCCGTTGTAATAGTGCGTGTAATATTACACCACTTTTAGGATATTTAATAATATGCTAAATATAACCACCACTTTTCGCATTTGCTTACTGCAATTATGTATTTGTATGAATGGACTACTACACATACGCGACTAGCCCATCCGATCTAAAATATTCAAGTGCCCCTTGTATTGTTAGCGGTTGTGGTTGTGTTAAATAATAATCGCCCATAATAAAATAAAACTGTCACCACGGCTGGTATGGCACGCGCTGTACCCTTCGGACTACCTGATGCCGGTCAGTCCCTTTTACTAGGAATGGATGGAATGTAAATCAGTAATTTCGTTTAGAAAATAAGAATATAATTTAATAAATTAAATATAAAATTTATATCGTAACAAAATTATAATAAAATATTACAAACATTCACTATTTATTTCATAAAAAAATGTTTCCAAAAAATATATAAATGAATTAAAAAAGGTTAAATGAAAATAATTTTTAAGTTTTTATACCACTATTTATTGTATAATATACAGTAGTGGTATAAAAACTTAAAAATTATTTTCATTTAACCTTTTTTAAAATGAACTACCACATAGTAACGGTCGCTACCATCATTTTCAATAAATGAATTAATAGATAACTAAGTCGAAATTTTGAAAATTAAAATTAATGAGGAATGCAGTAGATTGAAAAACATGCAACTTTCTAATTTGAGTTTATTTATTGATATTCATTTTGATTTTTACAAAATCATGTTTGAATTTAATTAAAAAAATTTGTCTACATTATTTTCATTTATTATGAAACACATTGCATATGTATGTACAGGGTTAAATAGTACATACGAAATAAAAATAATACATAATACAAAATCTGTTAATATACACATACAAATTTGTGTAGTCTTGAGAAATTACTAAATAACATACATAAAAAAGTAATTGTTGCTCCACAAAATTCTCGCATTTACTGGCCAATATAATAACATAATCATTATTTCATTATCACTGGCAACTTCTGTAATTTGATCCGCGATTTTATCCGCGAAATGTACTAAATGAGGAAATTCCATAATTTTGCCGTATTGGCCTCATGTAGTGGATTACTTGTCGGTAGGTTACGCCTAATGTAATTTCACTGTTTGAGTGATAATTGATAATATATTCTGGTTTATCCGTAAGAATAAAGCAGGCACGCAAAGGTTAGGTAACGCCTAGTTTAGGTAAATAATCTGAAAAATTCCGTAATTTAATTACTCGATGCAAAAGTACACATTTTTCGCTTGCGGTCCTTTACTACCTGCTCCGCCGCACGGCGAGGGGAGGCCATAAATCACGATTTCTATTCAGTAGAACTCTGAAAAGATTTCCTAATTTATGATAGTAAACACACCGCAAACTGCATCTGTTTTTATTACCGCCTGGAGGCATTCTTAGAGGTAATGTCCTGGTCCGCATTAATGTATTCCAAAGAGTTTGATAGTATCTGCCATCAACTTCTTTTCGCTATTTTACATTATTAAGGGTTTTCAAATCACTCTAGTTAGGAGTTTATTCATTTATTTATTTTAATTTCTTTATTAACTAAATCAACGGAACGAGTCTATTTACAGATAGAAATAAAAACCCCCTATATGCTAAGAATTAAGATCTATTAGATAGATAGTTATTGAATAAATCGCAAAGATTAGGAGAAAATTACAGAAGTTTTAATTGATTTAAAAGTAATTTATGATCGATTCTATCAAAAGAATTTGATACGTCCGTATATATGACATCAACCTGAGTGCGATTATCAATATTTTTAGAAAGAAATTGAGCATGAAGCAAAATATTGGAAACTGTCGACATTTTAGGTCTAAAACCATGTTGCTTCGAAGGCAGTTTGTTATATACGTATAGATTTATGTATTTATAAAGTATCAGCTCAAAATACTTAGCTATGTTAGAAATAGTTCGACACTTCACTTTTATTACCTGATTTAAAAATAGGTATAATTCGTGCTCTTTTCCAAAATACTGGAATATCATTTGAAGTGAGACATAAATTAAACATATGCTTCAAGGGTGTAGTTAAGATATAACGGCAAGCATTAAGGACAAAAGAGGTACACCATCAGGAAATGCGCTAACTTTATTACCCAATTTTGCTCCAATTGCTCCAATCACGGTGTCGGTACTAATTGTAGAAATAATAAGATATTCATGCATACTGATTGATTTGTTATAAACTTCCTGGTGTTAGATTTAGAACTTTCAGAATATAAATTGGAAAAATGCGTTGAAAAAGCATTTAAGACATCAGGTGGTGAAGAAAGTTTTTTATTTTCATATTGCATATTGGGAGGAACTGATGATTTGTTACGAACAGTATTGATAAAATTCCAGAATTTACTTGGTTCCCTGGATACTTTATTTTCAGTACAAATAAATAAGTTATAGACTATTTCATACAGTAATTTCACTTCACGTCAAATTTTATTTACATTATATACAAATTACCTAAAAAAATATATACAATATATATACAACTCACCTATGTGCTGATCACATACAAATATATTTTTCATTTAATGTCAGTGATGTAGAAACATAGACATAACTGAAAATCAAATCCTTCAAAATCTTCTGTTATAATTTTTGAAAAAAGAAAAAAATGAGGCAAAGAATCAAATCAAAATTTTGTTTGAAGGTTTGAGCATCAAATGTGTCACAAGAAATCTGGACCTAGAGATTTATTCCGATCTTCGCTTTAAAAAGGATGTAAATTGAAATATATTTATATATAATAATAAATTATAATGGCTAAAAACATAGTAAGTGTTTCATTCAGTAAATTAATATCCAATTTAGGTCAAATTTTATCATGCGGGTGGTGGTGAATTCGGTTGAGACCAAACTAGCGTTAGCGATAGTGCAGTAACATTAGTTCTAGTCAGCAGTTGAATGGGTGAACGGTACCATTCACCATTGGGATACAATTAATGGTGCTGGTGACGTGGGTGATCTTTTAACGTAGCAAGCTCATTTACACACACAAATACACAAATAACAAGATGGAAGGAACATGTGGTCGATAGCCAAACACTACTACTACCAGTATTATTCGAGAAGGTTTGTTCAATTTTATACTCTCTATTGGTAAACAAAAATTGACCAGCTCATTTACACAAACCTTTATTACAGTTCCACAATGCAAAATATTTGCAAATAAATGAAGGTATTTTAACAAATCAATATTACAGTCTCTCTTGAGACCAGTTTTGTACTACAAAAAATAATTGCAAAATAGTGCCAGGTCTGGAATATATGTTGGGTGGTGTAGAATTTCAGGTTCGGCGTTAATGATTTGTTCAACATAAAGTTGTCTTGAAACCCACCCTATTTTTTGACGGGTGTGAAGTTAGCAATAGATTCCAGCAATAGATTTAAAAAAATAATATTTTCAAAATGTGGTAATAAAAAATTAAAATATTTTAACAGTACGTTCTAGGGCATATAATCCGTATAATTACCACACAACCAACCCTAATTTTCAACCCCATTTTAAAAAGTTGGGACTTAGTCACATACAAAGAAATGATCATATTTCAAATTAAAATTAAACAATGCTCCCAACTTGCCATAACGAAAATTAATATACAGTTTACCACATTCGAAACTTATAAAAAATAACATATGGGTCACTGCATATTGAGCTTGAGAAAGAAATTAGTTTTTCAAAAATAATACGATCAGATGCAATTTTAGGAGAAATAATTCTCATCATTTGAGTTGCTGTAGGGTTGTTTTATGTCGATTACAACATAATTCACAAATTGTTGCAAATTGTTGGTCTGTTATATAAACTTCGCAACAATATCTGTTGCATAGGTTGCATCGAACGTCATAGTTAATTTCTGCACAATAAAGACACACTTTTGAAATATCATCCGATTTTTGTATAATTATATTTTGTAGTGTGGTGCGATATGCTGTTTCATTTAATGTAGGGTCCCATTTATAATTATTCAACAAAACATCGCTATAATATATAATATACACACCACAGTTCCATGTATCATTTTGTATTGGAAATTCTTCTTTATTCTTGTCTACATCTGTAATGGATTTGTCTAGTCCAATGGAATATAAAAATGGTAATAATTTTCTAAAAATTGTTTTGCCGCTTCGGCTTTTCCTGGAAAGAGGATCAAAATATAATGTTTTATTTTTTAGAACGTCGATATACAGTAATGTCCAATGATTCTGGATTAAAACTGGAAACAAAAATATTGTTTTACCGTTAGGATCATACTTAAAATAATCTTTATTTAATAACCGTGTCACTTCATATTCCATAAATATTTTAACAGTATTTCATTCAAAAGAAGTTAATATACAGGGTGTCCCGTTAATGCGGGGAAATGGCTAGACCATAGATTCCTGGGGTCAAAATATGACGATTTAACGCAACTTATCTGTATCCAAAAATTGACGGCTAAGCCGGAATTTGGCTTCAAAGTTTCAATTTTTTTTATTTCTTCTGTTTATAACTATTGAACGCTTTATTTTATTTGAATGAAATTTATTATTAATAAGTACCATAATATCATACATCATTTCAGTTATTGTTGGCATTAGTGATTGACAGGAAGTATAAAAAAACAGTAGTACCACCACTTAAAAACTAAAATATTTTTTTATTGGTGCATCCAATAAAATCCAAAAAAATCTACTTGAAAGGGCATTAGATTTAAAAACTTTTTTGACTCTTACTAGTTTTTGATATCTTGTACGGTTTTTGCACAAAAAAATAAAATATGAATATAGTATACTCATTATGCACTCATTAATAAGTAAATAAACTTACTCTATTGAATAAAAATTAAATAATATCAATTAATAAAATAAATCAAAACAACATCGAACACTTTTCAAACAATTTTCTTTGCAAAATCCTAATACAAACAAGATATCTGTTTGTTCCAAATATGAATATTTATGAACTATAATAAAGTTAAAAATTAATTGTTAAGAGACACTAAATAATTATTATTATATATAATTTACATTTGTTAAAGAAAGGCGGCCACGAAAAACATTTATTTTCGATTCGATGAAAAACTAGATTTTATTTTTACTAGATAAAAAATATATATTTTATTTTTTTGTGGGAAAACCGTAAAAGACATCAAATATTATTAAGAGATGAAAAAGTTTTTAAATGAAATGTTCTTTCAAGTAGTATTTTTTTAGTTTTAATTAGATCCACCAATAAAAAAATATTTTAGTTTTTAAGTGGTGGTACTACTGTTTCTTATACTTCTTGTTAACCAATAATAGTCATAATAACTGAAATGATGTATTTTATTATGGTAGTTAGTAAAAATAAATTTCATTCAAATCAAATAAAGCGCTCAATTGTTATAAACAAAAGAAATAAAAAATTTTGAAACTTTGAAGCCAAATTCCGGCTTAACCGTAAATTTTTGGATATAGATAAGTTGCGTTAAATCGTCATATTTTGACCTCAGGAATCTATGGTCCAGCCATTTCCCCGCATTAACGGGACACCCTGTATAATCAACTAGAAAGTTATCCAGCCTCATATCGTCATGATTCTTATGATAATCTAGTGTTGAATAACTTTCATAATATAATTTATTTTTGCCATATTTGGCTACAACATAATTTTTATTTAATTTTTGAACATTTGGTTCTGTAGAAATATATTTAACGGATGTTTTCTTAGAATCAACTTTCATTTTTGATATCGTTTTCGCTTTAAAGTAAGAATGATTTTCTTTTTTTCTTTTACACCACGTTTCTTCAATTTCAGCTTTGGGGTGCTTCCGTTTACTGGCACATCGATTTCTATTGATATTCTGTATTAACTCTCGGTATTCATTAAGAGTATAATCTCTTATCTTTCTAACGAATCTAGAAGCCTTTTCGTGTAATTGACCTTGCATAATTTTGTTTTAGTTATTCCAAACCAATTTTCCACGAAGGAATTATGTTTTTTTTCGTATATTAAACTTGTCCACATAGGGACAAATGGGACATAATGTTTCAAAAATAGATCAGCGAACTTGTCTGAATAATATTTACTGAGTTTCAATGTTTTGTCAATTTTTTCTTTTGCAACATTTAGAAAAACATTATTAAAATATTGGTAAAATAAATTATTTTGATAAAATGTATGCCAGTTTGTATTTATTTCAATTGGAAGGTCATCGTATTCTTCATCACATGGTAATTTTGTTTTAATTAAATTATGAAAATGAATGTGAAATGATTCCGTCTCATATTTAACAAGAGTTATATAAAAGAAACTATATAAATATTTTTTTAAATCAATAAAATCATTAATTGAGTAAAATGATGCTACCATCTCCTTCATTAACGCCCTAACGTATTTGTCACCATAAAATTTGTTTATGTCCCTTGTCACTAATTTTATCATGTGTGCATAACACAATTTTAAAATAATGGGATAGTCTAATGTCCCTTGTTCCTCTAATATTTGATATATATTCCATTTCATTACATGCCTCGGATATAGCGTTAATTATTGCCAAGCTCATATCTGTAACCGCTATTTTAAAAGCTGGCCAACAATTTTTTTTTCATTCAATAATATTTTGTTTCAGTTAACCATACACACAGAGTTTAATTTTAATTTGAAATATACGCATTTCTTTGTATGTGACTAAGTAAAAATTATTTCTTTTTCTAAGTTCCAAAGGTGGTGGCCCAAATTTTATTTTTGCATTGGATAGCTAAGGGTGTGCATTGTCCAATCGTATATTTATTTTCGTTATGGGAAGTTGGGAGCATTGTTTAATTTTAATTTGAAATATACGCATTTCTTTGTATGTAACTAAGTAAAAATAATTTCTTTTTCTAAGTTCCAAAGGTGGTGGCCCAAATTTTATTTTTGAATTGGATAGCTAAGGGTGTGCATTGTCCAACCGTATATTTATTTTCGTTATGGCAAGTTGGGAGCATTGTTTAATTTTAATTTGAAATATACGCATTTCTTTGTATGTGACTAAGTAAAAATTATTTCTTTTTCTAAGTTCCAAAGGTGGTGGCCCAAATTTAATTTTTGCATTGGATAGCTAAGGGTGTGCACTGTCCAACCGGTTATTTATTTTCGTTATGGCAAGTTGGGAGCATTGTTTAATTTTAATTTGAAATATACGCATTTCTTTGGATGTTACTAAGTACAAATTATTTTTTTTTTTAAGTTACGAAGGTGGTGGCCCAAATTTTATTTTTGCATTGGATAGCTAAGGATGTGCACTGTCCAACTGTATATTTATTTTCGTTATGGCAAGTTGGGAGCATTGTTTAATTTTAATTTGAAATATGATCATTTCTTTGTATGTGACTAAGTCCCAACTTTTTAAAATGGGGTTGAAAATTAGGGTTGGTTGTGTGGTAATTATACGGATTATATGCCCTAGAACGTACTGTTAAAATATTTTAATTTTTTATTACCACATTTTGAAAATATTAATTTTTTAAATCTATTGCTGGAATCTATTGCTAACTTCACACCCGTTATTTTTTGACCAATTCTGGTCTCCCTTAGTCGCTTACTCGCTTCAATCTGCCTTATTATTATCAGTAGACGACGCGTTGCCTTGATAGGAGCAGCTCATAGTGTAATATTTTTTCCTAATTCCATCAAATTAACAAACATTATTGTCCTTATTTTAGACTTGACGATTATTTAGGCCAAAACATCGCGATTAGATCATCTTTCTCAGCCGTTGTTCTCGTATGTTATTCATTTTTTATTATCCCCTTAAAAAGGAGTTTTTTGTTTTAAGCAGCGGCGGCTATAAGGCTACGAGAAACGAAGGGATGGCTTGTAAGCAACAGCATTATATATTGGAGGATTTCAGGATAAGAAATCCCGAGATTATGATTTCGGTGGACAATATCCCTCAAAAATACATATTCACTAGATAGCTTCAAATAGACCTGAGATACGAAAACTCAGGAGTAGGCAGCAAACAACAAGGCTTTCATATATATACTACTGGGTCGTCCACAAATGCAGGGGTAGGTGTAGAAACTTTCTGCATAAACTTATATCCCGAAAAATAGTACTGCACTAGGTAAGGCAATGAGCACACCAACAACGGTGGAACTCGTGGGTATACTATATGCAGCAAACCTAATCTCTGGCAAGAAAATTAAGGGAAAAACATATACATCATAACGGACAGCAGAGCAAAAATTTTGTCCACTGCTAGCTGTCAAATTACCTGAGCATTAACGCTGGAATGTTGCGAAGAATTGGAAGAAGTGGCTCGTGTCAACAAGGTGACTCTATGGTTGGTAAGAGGATACAACATCAGCAGAGGTAACAGAATAGCAGATGCCTTAGCGAGGAAGGCATCCGGAAAAACGATATGCGGACTGGGCCCCTCTCTACCGCCCTCCATGCTAGACTTGATTACCCTCCTGAAAATTGCATCAATCAGATGCCACAAAGAGCGTTGGGACTACCTGGCTTTAGAGTCTCAAAAACTCTGCACTGAACACTAGAAAGGACAGATACTGTACGCAATTGTTCAAAGAAAACTTACGAAATGCTGTAGGATTTCTAACAGAATACTGCAATTTAAGATTGCACTTGAACAGACTGGGACTACAACCTAGGCCTACCTGAAGAGGGTATGAAGAGAAAGAAGAATTCGCTGATCATGAACTTCGTACTTTTAGACTGTCCGGTGTTATCCAACCTGCGTAAATCCACAATGGGAGAGGAATATCTAAAGTCATCACATATCCCAAGAGTCCCTTGTGTTGCATTCCTGGCGTTTACCAATGCCTTGGATTGGCTTGACCGTAGCAAGGAATGAGGCATTAGATAAGAGGACGTACAAAGAGCCCACTGGGGCCTATGTGCAGCGAAACTCTCTGTCCTCCCATAAATAAATCCAGATCCAGAATGAGTTGTTTAAATTACGTTTCAGTATAGAATCGAGGGCATAAATTCGGCCCGAAAATTTATTTTGCGTCAATTCGCATGGCACCCATACATCGATCTTCTTGATGAGTCAATTTTTTTACGTTTCAGCAAAATATTACTGTTAAAAATTCTATACAAAACCGTTCTAATAAACTTTAAACTTTTAATATCTCTATTCTCGAATTAGATAAGGGCGTATTGAGGTGAAATCTACATATAGAGACACCTTCTGTAGTGGTGAAGCTTGACAATACAATCTTCTTGTATATCATTTAGTTTTTGAGTTTTAAAAAGTATAAGAATTAAGTATAACTAAGGATCCAATGTGCATTCATCGATTGAATAAAGTAGCTTAATAGTAAAAATTCCTCATAATTGCAAGCGAATGTTTACTTATCCTATCTAACTAACTATGGATATATATTGTAAATATTTCCGCATGTAATAAGGACATTGGTAAGAAACAACAAATCGTCATTCAATCACCTGGAGATTTAAGTAAAAATGAAATCGAATATCTTGTTAAGAATACTGAATAATATGCACAAGCTGCAAATGTTAAGTAAGGAGGAGTTGAAGCTGTCAATCAAGCAGAAGGAATTATACATGATACAGAAATAAAAATGGTGGAGTTTATAGAACAATTTCAAAGAAAGAGTGTAATCAACTTAATGTTAGGGAAATTCTAGCAAAAAAAGATGACATGGACCCAAAAGAGATCACAAGCGCTCTTTAGCAGTCATAAAATGTTTGAAATGGTTACAAAAGCAGTGGATCACAAGGAAGTAGCTCAGCTCAACTGCAAAAGATTATAGAAGACTCAAAAGAGAAAGAGAAGAAAAGAATCGACACCATCGTCACTCGAGGACATTAGTTGGTGCCATCGGTGGTAAATACAGTCATAGGTTTTATAGTACAGTTTAACGTTAGGTACCTATACAAACGCGTTGTGTAAATATATAAAAGCGTCATTGACTTCGGGCTACAATTTCAGCTTGAGAATAAGTGGTTTTATAATGAAGTATGATTGAGTGACTGAAATGTGTAGCTGTTTGACGTCGTGTGCTTTATACATATAGCTTAGTGTTTACTAGTTGTATAACTTTTATTTAATTACTTTTTGTAACTATGTTGAAAAATTCGTTATAAATCTCTGGTGATAATAAATTTCCTAACTATATATTAGTTGTTGGTTCTTGCATAATTATTCTAAGATAACGAAACAATTATATTTTTTATTACAATATTTAATTTCACAATAAACATTTTAAATTATAAAATGATGATAAACTCTTATCGGGATCACACACTACAAAATACATACATACACCTAAAGGAAATGAATTTATATAAATGCTTATCTACAGTAACAAATCAAACAAATATTAACACAAATTTAAATTAAGGTTAAGATGATCGATATTATCCTTGCATCAAATTTTAATGGTTCCTATTTTAAATTCAAAAACTTTTCATGTAAACAAGTGAGGGATTTCAATACGCTTTTAATAAATAGTCAAAGTAGAAATATGGATGGTCAAAAGTTTCCTATTTGAATTGTTGCGCAACTTGTTTGTTACTCTGGTCGAATGAGGCTTAGCATTGTCGTTGATGAGAATGATGCCACTGGACAATTTTGAATCGTCCCCCTTAATTTAGGTAAATGAGCAGAACTATCCTCAAAAATGGCTGTCTAGACTTTTTTTGGTTTATTTGGTGAATAAGCATCATGCCACTCTTTAGATTTTTTTAAACTTAAAGCTCTTGATAAAAATGTAACCCTATTCTAAATTTTCAGGCAATGTTCAAAATTAATGAATCTATTTTAAACATTCATTTTCTTATTCTTAGAGAAGGTCTAGCTAACAAGCTTTTGAAAATCTGAAATTTTATTAACTTTCTAACATTTTCTTTCAAATTGAAGGAATTTTCTTCAACATTCTGGAAATCTCCAGAATCGATATACTAAAGTAGCACTGAGTTTATTCTTGACTACACTTATTTATTTGAGCGAGTATGTGAATACTATCAATAACAACCTCAATTTGATATGGTTCACATTTTGTCCGAAATGTACATCTAAGGACTAAATAAATAGGTAAAGTAAAAAATAAACACATTTTATTTTGTTACATGGTCTTAAAACACTCAATCACAAATCAACTTAAACCCTCAATAGTAAATCTCCAGCAAACTTTTTTTAAAATAGATTTTTGAGATTTTTTAACATAATATTATATTTTTTCAAAGGTTCGTCTTTTTTTTAAATTTATTTAGAATTTTTTGAAAAAATTCTTTTTTATTGTGATAAACTTCTTCCTAGGTTTTGTACTTTTCCATCATTTTATTTAAATTTATTGAATTTTTGAGAATTTTTTATAATTTTTACTTCTTGATTACTACGATTTTCCTGGATTTTCTTCAAGTTTTAAAATTCTATTGGATTCTAAATAATGGTATTAAAAATGATTTTCATTTACCCTTTTAAAATGAACTACCATATAGTAAAGGTCGCTACCATCATTTTCATTATTTTTTTTTATAATTATGTAATTTTTTTCAGAGATTTCTAGAATATTTCAATTAATTCATTGCCAAATAACAGGCAACGTTTTCTTAAAATCTCCTCAAATTTCTTTCCTAGACTGCTGGAATTTTCTAACATTTTTTTTTTTCAAAATTTCAGGAATTTTCTTCTAAGAATTCTATCATTTTTACTTTAAAGCTTTTTGATTTTTGGTTTTGAGAATCTTTCTTTTAGGTTTCTGGGAACTTTAAACATAATTTCTTCTAGAATACAAAAGTTTTCTGCAAAAGTTATTATTTTTTAAGATTTCAAGAATCTACATTATTTTGTTAATTTTTCTAATATTTATTTAAAATATTTTTTTAGAAGTTCAATAAGAGCTTAGTAATTTATCTTCTACGAAGTTTTTAAAAACCTGCAGGAATTTACCTTCTAAATTTCTGATTTTTTAAATTGCAAGGATACTAGTTAAATTTCTTTTCGATATTTTTAGTATTTTTTTGAGGTTTATATAAATTTCCAACAATTTTCATCTTTTAAAATACAATTTTTATTTTCAAATATCTAATTTTTCTTCGATTCCAAAAATTTTTTTAAAGATTTCTGCAATTTTCCAGTATTTCCTTAGAATTTTCTCAAAATTTCGTTTCAAGACTTTTATAATATGTCAGCAATTTATATTTTATGAGGCTCTTAAAAATCTCCAGTTATTTTCCTTCTCGAATTATTAAATTTTCCAGATTACAAGAATAATATACCTTTCAACAATTTCTTCTCTTACTTACAAAAAGTCTTTACGCGGTTTCTAGAAATTCTCAGAATATTTACTTTACAAATTAATTTTTTTTAATATTTCCCATTTTTTTAATTAATTTATTTTTTAGGTTTCATATAACATTTTAACAATTTATCACCTAGATTTTTAGAAATCTCCGCTAATTTTCCTTCCAACTTTTTAATATTTTCTAGCTTGCAAGAATATTATTGAAATTTCTTTTAAGCTTTTTAGTATTTTTCAGCTCATTCTCTTACTAAAAGATTACCTTCTGAGGTTTTTAGAAATCTTCAGCAGTTTTATTTAGTGTTTTTGTGAATTTTCAATGTATTACCTTTTAGAAAGTTTGAAGCGCCTATTTTTCTATATTTGAAGAATCTTCATCAAAATAAATTTTCTCAGAATTTTCTTATATTTTTAATAATTCAATAATATTCTTACAAGCCGAAAAATTTCTGAAATCTAGAAGGAAAATATTTCAGCAATTCATCTCCTACAAGGTTTTTCTTGCTGAAATATTTTGTAAGAATATTATTGAAGTTTTATTTCAAGTTTATTAATGTTTGTTAGCAACTTCTCTTTAGGATGTTTTTCTTTGTTGATTTATTACTGCCAAAGAATAAACCATTTCTTTCTCAAGAAATCAATTGGTTCTATGTTTGGTTAAACTTAAATTTTTATTTTTTTTCCTTGAAATGCATTCAATGCAATAATTTCTTATTGGATAGTAGAACTATTAAAAATAATTTAGATTAAATCAAATGGACAGAACTTACGATTTAAAAAAATAAACCTTTTCTCTAAAATGAAAACCATGAAAAAATATTACCTATTAAAAATGAAAATTTGTGAACTTGTTTTAAATTGCAAAATTTCAGTTTTAGAGTAATTGAACATGTGCTTAAAAAGCTAGCTAGTCTATAATCAATTAAAGTTAAAAAATGAAATATCTGAAAAAGTTAAAAACTAGTTTTTAATTTGGCCTACAAAATTATAAGCTTAAATTATTTAAATTTTATAATTTTAAATAATGAAAATGAGTAAAATCCATTACAATTAACAAATAAAATATTTGATTCAACATAATAATTGAATACTTGTTAATTTATAAAAAAATATGATTTAAATCATATGTTATAATAATTTAAAAATCATTTAATTTTAAACCATTTCCTAAATCTACAATAATGAGTCTTACTAAGATTACAAAAAAGAGCACTTATTAAGTGAAACGTTAGCCAAAGAAGTAGTTGTTTTAATAAGTGTTTTGTTTTGTATTCCTAGAAGTTTTAATTTATTTTTTGATACTATTAACTTCTTTTGACAGTTAAAATTAGTTTGGAAATATTTAATTGTACGTTTTGCTAATGTCGACTATTATATATTTTATATATTTAAATATTTTTGTTATTTTTGAATTACACAAGCCATTAGATATTATATTAGTCATTTCTACTAAACTACTGACATTATATAATCCGAAAACTATCACTTTAAAATTTTAAATTAAAACTACTTATGTGCTTGATTAATAAATAATTTAATGAGAAACGTTTGGTGTATTCTAGTTACAAATTTTAATCAAGATCAAAAGTGTACTAGTGTGAATTATTTATTGGGATTGGTTAAGTGTACGAAATGAAAATGCACAACTTATTAGTCTAGGTCTATGCTAAAATAATGATTTTTTTGCTCGTGTTCACGGGGGTTAATTAATAGTAGTAGTAGTAGTAGTAGTAGTGTTAGGCTATCGACCACGTGGTCCTTCCGCCATGTGTCATTTGTGTATTTGTGTGTGTGTAAATGAGCTTGTTACTTTAAAGGATCGCCCCCGTCACTCTAAAGCACCATTAATGGTACCGGTCACCCATCCGACTACTGACCCGAATCAACGTTGCTGCACGTCAGTTCGGGGCCGTAACCGATGCGCCACCACCGGCGTTTTAATTAATAATATTTTATTTCATTTTATTATTTATTACCACGAAGGCCAGTTACATGACAAATTAAAAGAAATATATATATATATATATATATATATATATATATATATATATATATATATATATATATACATATATATATATAATACATTTATAAATAATCGTAAAACACATACTATAAATACCCACACTTAATAGCGGAATAAAAAAAATACACTTAAAATTGAGTGATTTAACTCAATAATGCACTCAGTATTTCGCTCGCTACATGCATTAAAGATGTCTATATAATACATAATTACATTATATTACATATTGACAACATCGGCGAGTTCAAGTGATGATACGTACGCTAGAGCAATAATTAATTAATTGCGATAGGTCAAAACTACGTGAAAGCTATATAAATAAATAATATTTACGTGGTATAAAAATTGATTAAGTTAATGAAAGAATATAAGTGCATCGGCAAAATATTTTTATAGAACTTATTCTTAGTTAATTAATCATCGACCAAATAATTAACTTTTAATACATGAGATATTATTAATAATTAATAGTTAATATTAAATTTTAACCATAGTTTAAGTTAGAAGTATTATTAAAAATTATGCATTAGAGTTGGCTATTCTTGCCGATTTTGCTAATAAATATTAGAAACAGATTTTATGACACAGTGAATTTATTTATAAAACGCAAATCGTAGTAATAAATAGATTTTCGAGCGGCAGAGGAAAAGGGTTGAAAATATGAGTGAGATAGATGGGGCCTACCGTCGACAGCGAATAAATAATAAATAGACGTGGCCGTGCCGTATTTCATCCGCGCATTTTTTAATTATTCAGACCTGTTTGCAGTGCCTTCAGTATCATTTCTTGGAACGGCGGCATTAAAGTCGGCTCCTCCACTTTTCCATTTCGGCTCTCTTTACTAAAATGGGGCAATTGGGAACCCATGCAAGGCGATCTGTATTGTATATTGGCACCTTGAGGATTTCGTTTGCGTACTTCTAACTTATACATACCCCTGCATCATTTATGCGTTCTTTCCCTCAACACGCAGCGCTCGCCGTTTCAAGGAATTAAATACATATAGATATTATATACGTCTCCTTAAATATATTATTACTCTAGGGTTCCTCTTTTATAAATGTACAAATAGCTTTTATGTGTATTCTACAATAAACCGTATATTACGTCTGCTCATAAGAAAAATTAATATTTCATTCTGAATTAACAGAAGATATGATAATATAGATTAATTGAATACCGTTCTGTAGTCTATATCGATCAAAATCCAATTGTCGTAATTCTGTTATAACCTCGATAACAAGTACACTTATTGTAACAGAATAAAATTTAATAGGTATTTTTAATTGATTTTTCGGAGTTTATTGTATACAGCCTAACAAACAATCGATTCGTATTTTATTTGTGAATATTTCAATTAGTCGGACTCGCGGTTTCTATTCTTTTTTTTTTCGCGGAGGTATTTTCTTCTTATCAGTCCTCTTCGGATCAGATTTAGTCTCATCCTCGTGGCGATTGAACGCAAATTTTCACTTAATAATATACACAGTATGTTTTATTACGACAAGTACGTCGGAAAATAGTGGAAATTAGTTAATTAAATTGTGGATATTATGGGAATGGATTAAGTTCACAATACGACGCATTGTCGGATTATATTTACCACGGGCAAGACTATCTGTACTCCTTAATCAAACACTTAGAGGAAATTTATCAAAATTAATTACGATTCGTCGAAGAAATAAAACCAATAAAACCTCAGGTACACACCAAGTCCAGATAAGATTTGTATATTTTATTTTGTCATTTTATTCTTTTCATATTTAATACGGCAGCCAGAATTATATATAGTGTGGTTTTTTTAAAATTAGTTTATATTTTGTGAATTATTATTTTTATCTCTTTTTTGTGGCATATATAATTATAATCGTATGTACGACCGCATATTTATAGAGCATCTTCGGGAATAAATATATTACTATTGCCATGTGTAATATGACGTCGGAACGGAACGATTAGCGCTAACGGACCGTCGCGATCGACATTTATTCGATTTATCTATTTATTTATTATAAGCATTACTTTATTTTTATTAGAGTTCTCTATAATTACCGGTCTGGTTGATATCTTGCATTTAAATAATATATGCAGTAGTTAGGTTTTACGTGCATCCTACTGATATTATTATTATTATTATATTATACTCAGCACTTTTGAGAATACATTTTTGTTTGTTTTGGGAAAATTAAGTTTTATTATTGAACAATAGGTAGCTTCTTTTTTCCTTCGTTATTTAATTGTTTCGTGATTTTATTTTACGTCCTGTAAGACGGCCGGCGACCACTTAATATAACATCGGGCAGGACCAAAGGGAGCGCCACCGTTTCACTGGCGCCCAACGTGGGGCAGGAAAAAGTAGAAAGAGCAAGAAGGGCTTGTAGGATTCTCGGGGTCACCAATGTAGGATTTGTGTTGCCTCGACAAACCTCTACTCATTTACCGATGCAGGTTTAATTATTAATTACTCAGAAAATTGTAAAGATGGATTATTCTAATGCAAAGAATGTAAACTAACGTTTTACACGCCCAAAAATCTCTATATGTCTAAATTATTTATTTTTGGTTTCCCTGGTTTTTTCGTCCGCCTCCCTGATGCCTGGAGCTCCTTGTTTGCCGCGCTCTCGCCTGTACATTCCTCGAGGGTTCGCCACACTACCCCCCTCTTTAGAAAAAGGAAGTAAAAGAGAAAACTAGGAAAGGGGAAAAGAGAAGGAAACACCTCTAGTAGGAGTTGTTTTTTTGGTTACAGATCCATGACGTTTAAGAATAGACCGAAGAGGTATAGTAGGGAATGGAGAAAAGTGTAAAGAATTTGAAGATGAAGCAAGAGAAAATGTTGGTTGGATGCTAGGTTTTAATCGGTCAACGGTAACATTTGTGATTTTTCCGTTAACAGAAATCATAAAAAATTTTGATTGTCGCTTTAAAATTTGAAAAGGTCCGTCATACGCGGGTTGAAGAGGATGCTTAATACAATCCTTCCTAATGAAAACGTGTGTGCAATTACTTAAATCGGGGTGCACAAAACTTTTGCGAGAGGCTGGGCGGCTTAATGCAGGTCGTAGTATCTGCATTTTGAATCGTAAGTCATCAATAAATTTTGAGCCTGAAGGAAGGTAACCGGAAATTGAACTTGGAAAAAGGAAATCGCCTGGTAAACGTAATGTTTTACCATAAACGTATTCGGCTGTTGTGGCCGAAAGTGAAGTTTTAAAAATAGTGCGTAAACCTAATAAAATTAAAGGTAGTTGTGACACCCAGTTCTTTGGATCGTTAGTCATTCGGATCGAGTCTTTAATTTGTTTATTGAGCCGCTCTACCAAACCGTTACATTGCGGATGATAGGCGGTTGTGGATTTGTGTGTAATGCCAAAAATTTTGCAAAAATGTTTCCAAACGTGAGATTGAAATTGACGTCCACGGTCAGTGAGAACCGTAGATGGTATACCGAAGCGTGAGATCCAACAATTTAAAAAAGCTTGAGAAACAGAGTCTGCAGTAATTTCGACAAGTGGTTGGACTTCAGGCCAACGCGTGAATCGATCGATGCAGACTAAAAGATATCTGTATGTGTGACAAACTAGCAAAGGGCCGATAATGTCGATGTGGATGTCAGTGTATCGGTCGTCCGAATCAGGAAACTTAGCAATCGGGGATACTGTGTGGCGGAAAATTTTGACTTTCTGGCACTCCATACAAGCGGTGCAAGTATTCTTGAGCATGATTTTATAAATCTGTGGTAGAAGTTTACCATGCCAAGGAAACGTTGAAGTGATTTCTGGTCAGATGGTTGTGGAAAAGACATGATTGCATCAACCTTAATTTGTAATGGTTTGATGCCTGAACTGTTAATGCTATGACCTAAGAAATATAATTTTGTTTCGCCGAAAATACATTTGTCGTTATTAATTTTGATTCCAAAAGTTGTTAATCGTTGAAAAATTTGTCAGAGGTGTTGTACGTGCTCATGTTCGTCTACTGGAGACTAAAATGTCATCCAAATATACGAAACGAAATGGTAGCTCGCGAAGAACCGAGTCCATAAACCGTTGAAAAGTTTGTGCGGCGTTTCTCAAACCAAAACTCATCCGTGTATACTCAAACAAGCCAAATGGTGTTGTGATTGCAGTCTTCGGTATATCATTAGGGTGAATTGGAATTTCATGATAAGCTTTAATCAACTCGTTTTTAGAAAAGACTTTGCAACCAAAACAGCTATACGTAAAATCATGCAATATGGGCAATGGGTATCGCTCAGGAATTGTAAACTTGTTAAGTGCACGTTAGTCTCCGCACGGTCGCCAAGAACCATCGGATTTCGATACCAAGTGCAGCAATGATGCCCATGGGCTTGATGAGGGTCGAACAAAACCAAAAATTTTGAATTTGTGTGGCGGTAAACGCCTTGATTTGCTGAAAACAGGTGGGCCGGAAGTTTCGATGCTATGTTGCACTTGATGTTTAATTGGGTTAGTGAGGTCAAAAGAAGTGGTGAGATCGGGAAATTGATTGAGTAATTTGGAATACGTTGGATGATGATTGGATAATGAATTTATGATCGGCTGTTGCATCAGACTGGACGGTTTCCTCAATAATCGATTATTGGCAATGTCAACAATTATATTGAAATGCCGGAGAAAGTCTGCACCAAGAATCGAGTGGTTTATGAGTGCAAGTATGAAATGGCACTGAAATGTTACATCTATGCCGATGTTAACTGTTAGTTAAGATAATCCGAAAGTTGAAATTAAATTTCCACTTCCAATTTGCAATGTAAATTTTGTAGGGGGGTGAGTATTGGCATAGAGTTGATTCACCGCCAAAATGCTGACCTGGGCGCCAGTGTCGATAAGAATTTGTATCGCGGATAAAAAATAGTCGACCTGACGGATGAACGGAATCGTAGGTCGACATCAAACCCGTTCTGAGTCGTTTCCCCAATCGCAAGGTTTGGTGCATTTTCGTGCATCGTCTTTAAAATTATAGTGATACCAGCACAATTTGTGGTTTGGGTCATCACGTTGTACAGAACGATACCTGGAAGAAGAACGGTTTCGACTTGGATATTTGTTTTTAGATTGTTGCAAAATAGATGTAGTTAAGGTGGTTAAATTTTGAGTTAATTCCGAAATTTGATTCTGTAAACTTTGCACCGTTGCTTTGAAATTTGGTGTCTAATTTGGTGTTATTCGAAACTTGTTTGGAAATGCCAGTGGCACTGCTGGACATAGGTGCTGAGATTTCCATCACGTGATCTGCCATTTCTGCAAGATCTGCTAATGACGTACCACGTGATGCAACTAGGATCTTTTGCATATCAGCGGGAAGACGTTGCAAGAAAATTTCGCGTAGTAAGTTCTCATCGATTGAGGTATTCCCCAA
The DNA here is from genome assembly GCA_963969525.1 of Ontholestes murinus. NCBI lineage: Eukaryota > Metazoa > Arthropoda > Insecta > Coleoptera > Staphylinidae > Ontholestes > Ontholestes murinus. The sequence goes on from OZ018397.1 coordinate 15,198,422, forward strand.
AAGTTGCTGTAATTTACGTAGGAGTTGGGAAGGAATTTGATCTCCGAGTACCTCATTCGATAAGATAAGTTTTTGTAAACGTTTCTTTTCAGAAATCATTGTCCGTTTAATAATCTCAATTTTTTAGTATTTCATAAGGATCGATGGCGGGTAGTTCCATTAATAAATCCCTTACGTCCATTGCGATATCTGGAGGTAAGGAAGCGACAACTTTATAAAATTTCTGGACAGAACTGGTTACGCGTGAATTTAAACATTCCGCCTCTATTTGGATAAACAAAATAAAGGGGTCAACACGCCAAAATGGTGGAAGCGCACATTTAATATTACCGATCGTTTCCTCAGAGGTCCTTTGATCTTCCATACCGTTTGAAATTAGGAAAAGAAATTATACGAAAGAAAATCAAGAAGGAAGAAAATGTAAGGAGAAAGTGAGGATTTTCTAATGTGAAGAAAGGTTAATGTAGCGTCACCTTCAAGGAATGTTTCGTGGCTTTCGTGCTTCCGTGTGGCTTTCGTGTTATTTGGACGAGTACAGGAATGAAGAATTGTAGACAGCTGACAGTTTTGATAGCTCTCGATATTCCTCGATGTGATCCTGCTCCTCTGCTATCGGCGAATCGTCGGCACTTATCCTGCCGGGTTGCTTACTACAGCAGCGTGTTCAGGGGTCACCAACGTAGGCCCCTCGGGGTCACCAATGTAGGATTCTCGGGGTCACCAATGTAGGATTTGTGTTGCCTCCACAAACCTCTACTAATTTACCGATGCAGGTTTAATTATTAATTACTCAGGAAATTGTAAAGAGAGAGATGATTTCTTTATTCTAATGCAAAGAATGTAAACTAACGTTTTACACGACCAAAAATCTCTATATGTCTAAATATTTATTTTTGGTTTCAATAGACTTAATAGGTCAATTCCGAAATCCGATGCCGAAATTGGTCAGCGATCAAAACTGCTTGTGGGATTAGTATCAAGTATAGGAGATTTTAAAGAAAAAACTAAGAAATTCAAGGCCGAATCGACCTTAAATAAGAGTGCAATTTTAGATTTGTCGGCTATTCATCTCAATGATAATTGCGCAGATTGTTCTTCTTCAGATTTTTCAGAGGGGGATGATTTACCAGTAGCTAATAATAATAAACCGGTACCAGTTCGACAGTGGAATTTGAAATTTTCCGGGGAACAGAGAAATATGTCTCTTAATGCATTTTTAGAGTGAGTACAAGAATTATGCATAGCTCGTGGCGTGTCCTTGTCATGTCTTTTTATATCCGCTATTGATATTTTTTCGGGAAATGCTCTCGTATGGTATCGTACAAATAGACATTCAAAAGAATCCATTGGGATTTATGTGTTAGTAATGCAAAATTTGTTCGGTCGTTTGTCATCACCTCTGCCTGAAAACACTCAACTTAGAATAATATTAAAGAATGTCTTATCTATGTATCAACTACCCCCTAGTCTAGTTGAAGTCATATGAATATCTCATTTACTGCAATTGAGTAGGAAAATCGAAGCAAGTCAAACCTCCATACGCGGATATATCGCTCCACCTAGGCGTTCACAGGCTTTGGAACCAGATTTGGCATATGCCTATGCAGAAAACTTTGTTCAGTGTAGTTCAATAATTAGGCGGAATGATAGTCATCAAAATATTATTTCTTGGAAGTGTAGAAAGCCTGGTCATTTAGCCAGGAATTGTCGTATAAATATTCATTGCTTTAAATGTGGAAAAGAAGGTTTTAAAGTTTTGAACTGTCCTAAATGTCAGGGAAACGCACACACATGGTAGTAAGTCCTATGTCTATTTTGTATGAGAAACCGACTCCCTTGTGTACCTTTCAACCTGTGCTGGAATATATTTTATCTCGTGTAGATCATGATCAACGACCATATTTAGGTTTGGAAATGTTTGGTTTAAAATTATTTGGGTTATTGGATTCCGGAGCTAGTAATACTATATTAGGAGGTCCAGGTTGCTAGAAAATTAAGTGTAAAGGTTTAAAATTAACTAGCAAATGGAAATAGTTGTTATTGTTTAGGGGTTGCGGATCTACCCGTCAAGTTATTAGATAAAGTCGTTGTTCTTAAAATGTTAGTAGGTCATAATTTAATATTAGGAATAGATTTTTGGAAAAAAATTGCCCTAGATTTATCCAAGAATGTTTGGAATTTCTCTTAACCCGTGTCAATAGATGCTGTGCAGTCCGATATCTCACTGACCACCTCAGAAAGTCAGAAAGAAACCCTAGACAAACTCCTTGAGCATAATTTTAATAAAATGGAAAACGTTTTAGGTTGTACGACTGCAGTGCAGTACGAAACCCATTAAGCAGAGATATTACCCTGTTTCGCCTCATATGCAGCGTTTAATTGATGAAGCACTAGATGACATGTTATAGAACGACATTGTTGAAAAATCAAATTCTGCATGGTCTTCACCAGTAATTTTAGTCGCTAAAAAGGATGGAACTCATCGTTTTTGTGTAGATTTTAGGAAATTATACCCTTTACCGTATATTTCTGCGATTCTGAATAAACTTAGGAATGCGACTTATGTGTCATCTTTAGATATAAAGTCGGCTTATTGGCAAATTCCGGTAGCAAAGTCGTCTCGAAACTATCTTTTTCGCTTTAAAAGAATGCCATTTGGGTTGCACAATGCGCCCGCAACTTGGCAACGATTTATATATTCAGTACTGGGTCCAGAACTTGAACAGTTTGTATTTGAGTTTTGAGAAATCTTGCAAGAAGTATTTTCTAGGCTTCACCAAGCAAACTTAACACTTTCTAGAGATAAATGTCAGTTTTGCCGTAAAGAACTAAAATATTTAGGCTACCTTGTTAACGAAAATGGAATTCAAGTAGATCCAGAGAATATACCAGATATACCTACCCCGAAAGACGTTACCGGTGTTCGAAGACTGTTAGGTTTTGCTTCTTGGTATAGGAAATTTATACCCAATTTTGCAGATTTGGTTCAACCATGTACAGCTCTGCTGAAAAAACATCTTATTTCATGTGGTGTAAATATTGTGACCGTACTTTGGAATCGGTTAAAAAAGCTTTAGTTACGGCCCCAATTTTAAGGTGTCCCAACTTTGAGTTACCCTTTACTCTTCAGACAGATGCTAGTGCATATGGCATTGGTGCGGTACTAACGCAAACCGAAGATAACATTGATCATGTGATTTGTTATATAAGCAGGTCTTGAACAAAATCTGAGCGCAAATATAGTACCACTGAACGCGATTGTTTGGCAGTAATTTAGGCTGTAAATAAACTCCGTTCGTACTTAGAAGGTTAGGAATTTACTGTAATAACCGATCACCATTCCTTGATCTAGTTAAGTAATCTAAAAGATCCGCAGGGTAGATTAGCTAGCTGGGCACTTTTTACAGCAATATTCCTTTTGTATTATTCATCGTAAAGGAAAATATCATGTAGTTCCTGACACACTTTCCCGAAGTGCGCCAGTTATTGACAGTGTGAAGGTACCTAAAATAGAGGATTAATGGCTAAGTCGTATGATTGAAATGGCCAAGGAGAAACCATTAAATCATCCTCAATGGAGAATTGAAGGATCGAATCTTTACAAATATGTTAAACCTAATCCCGTGATAGACAAATTGTTACATAAAGATGATGATGAAATGGAAACTGGTTGTACCAAAGCAGTCTCGTAAAGATATAATAAGGGATAATCATGATATTGCAACCGCTGGACATGCGGGGATTTTAAAGACTTATAACCGAGTAGTCGATAAGTATTACTGGCCCAAAATGAGATCAGATATCTCAAGATATATTAAGGGATGTGTCGTGTGTCAACGCACAAAGCCGGAGCAGAAGAAGCCTAGAGGTTTAATGCAATCACAACCAACGGTAGAGATGCCCTGGCAGATGATCAGTGTTGATTTAGTTGGTCCGTTACCGAGGAGTTCGTCTGGTCATCAATATATATTAGTCGTGTCAGATTATTTTAGCAAGCTTTCTCTATTTTTCCCCTTGCGTAAAGCCACCTCGGCTATTGTTGTTAGGAAGTTGGAAGAGGAAGTGTTTCTGGTTTATGGAGTTCCTAGGTTACTTTCAACAGATAACGGTAAACAATTTACTAGTGGTCTCTGGGATAAACAATTAGCTGTGCAATACGTACAGCAACTCATAAAGTTACTGGTTTCACGCCATATTTTGTTTTGGGCGACAACAAATTCTACTTGGCACTGATTACAAAATTGAAGATAGTAAAATGTTATGCTTTGATCGGTCTGAAGTTCCGAAAAGTTCCGAGGCTTTTTCCGAGCTTAGTAGCCCTTCAGTCAGATACGGATCATTGGAATATTGGTTTTTGTCTAAAAAATCTAGAACCGTATGTGGTTTAACGATTAACTTCTTTTTTAATGGTGCCGAATAATAAATATTATTTCTATTTTGATATAAACGGAAAATCAAATAAATTGTAGTACTGGTAATTAGTTTTTGACAACATTTCTTATATTTACTTTAAATTACTGTGAACATTTACTTATACCTAATAAATGCCTCTTTATTAAAAATGCTACTTGTGGATTTCTAAAATTATATCTGATATTTTGGTTATTATTCACCCCCAAATTCTTAAAAAAAAGATATAAAGACTAAATTAAAACAATGTCAAGTGATACATCAATCAGATAGTCTGGAGAAAAGTGTGTGCTATACAGGACAATGCAATTAAACTCTTTAGGTAGTGGAAGCATTAGTAAAACTATTTTGCAACAAAAATAATTCTTCCAAGTATTTACCTAAATTCACATGTAAATATAAAAAACACGAAAATATTTTCGTAAAATCTACAACAAATGAGTCTTATTAAGACTACAAGAACAAATCACTTTTGAAACAACTACTTCTCTAGCTAATACTTCGACAGACATTGAATAATACAAAAGTAATTTGCGTGTTACAAAATAGCAAGGCTATCAAAGCAACACTAGTTTGAACCTATTTCTTTCAGTAAAATGAACTAAAAATGATTGAATGTACGTTAAAATAGTTTGTGAGTGACTATACTATGCTAATTTGGAATAAGAAATGAATTTAGGTTGATGTAATTAAAAATAAATTAGCAAAAGCAATTAAATAATTCAATACTCAATTTTATAACCATCTGTAGACACGTGTTTCGATATTTCAATCTCTTCAGTACAGCTTTATTATAAAATTGATTTTAAACATAAATAAAAACGTTTACTAAAATAAATATAATGAAATATAAATAACTTACTCAGATATGTACGGCAACTGACACAATAATGAAATATTTTCGTGTTTTTTCTATTTATTAGTGAATTTTCTACAACGTAAAGGACTTATATATTTTATTATTAAATCATGCTCTAATTGAGTATTTTCCTTAATCCCGAACGTAATTATTTCCGTAGAATTCAGTAATCCATGCAGGTATAAATAAGACCTTCAGTCGATTATATTTCATTATTGTGTCAGTTGCCGTACATATCTGAGTAAGTTATTTATATTTCATTATATTTATTTTAGTAAACGTTTTTATTTATGTTTAAAATCAATTTTAAAATAAAGCTGTACTGAAAAGATTGAAATATCGAAACACGTGTCTACAGATGGTTATAAAATTGAGTATTGAATTATTTAATTGCTTTTGCTAATTTATTTTTAATTACATCAACCTAAATTCATTTCTTATTCCAAATTACCATAGTATAGTCACTCACAAACTATTTTAACGTACATTCAATCATTTTTAGTTCATTTTACTGAAAGAAATATTATTGGTTTTTGCCTTAAAAATAAAAAGCAGTATATGCGGTTTACCGATTAACTTTTTTTTATTGGGGGTCAAATTCTCAAAAAGTTAACATTATTGACTTGACAAATAATAAATATTATTTGTATTTTGAATTAATAATTAAAGAATTTTCCTATCACTTTTAAGCTCTTTGGATAAAATGCCAATTACACTGATCATTTACTTATACCTAATGAATATTTGCTTATCTTAAAAAAAATTTGAAAAAAAAGCCATCAAAAATTATGCTGATTTTTTTTTGTAATAATTCAAATATTCTTAAAGTGAAGACAATGTGCCTGCAGTCAGATTGCAAAATCTGGAAGTCAGTGCGAAATCTGTAAAAATCTCTATCATAATAAGTGTGTAGAGTGAAATCTTGTTGTGGTATAAAGCCAACCTCAAAATCTTTCGGATATCGTCATCGGCACGGATCAGACAATTGGAATGGAAATACAGGTGAAATATTTTATTGCACAATTAACAAGTTGATAAATAACAATATTCTTAGTTTCTTAACTGAAAAGATAATTTCCGTGGAAAATGAAATTAAACAATTAAAAACCAATAGTGTATGTTTTAAATGTAAGCATTGTGATTAAGGCAAACCAATCACCATGTCAGATACGAATGCAGATATGATGTCGCCCATGATTGGGCATGTTACTTTTATTAAACGAAAATGACACCCCTGATAAAAAGTTGACACATCACATTCAACAAGAGCCAGAATGGAAATCGAAATTAATGATAATGCACTTATAAAGAAAAATAAACCAAACCAAAGTAAGTCGTGGACTACGGTAGACAAGAAGAATAGATAACCAAGGAAGAAAATAACAGGCGAAGCTAAGAATCCAGAATTACTGTTAAAAGTGGCCGCCCGAAAAGGATATTTACACATTTTTCGACTAGACCCTAAAATGTACAGAAGCCCTATATTTCCACCTGATAATTTGAAAGTAATCAGAAACAACTACAGACGTGCATATAAGTTAACTAGAAATAAAGCAGTCAAAAATGCAAGTGCTAAATATATAAATAAACCTATGAATAAGTCACGAGCAATGTAGAAAATTATTGATCAGCAGCGAATCTCCCAAACTCAAAAAGCTGAGTGTAATTTATCATGTGAGGGCTTTAATATTTATTTTGAAAAAATAGCGAATAATTTACAAACCAATCATAATTTCACCAACTTAACCAGTTTAATTACTGATAACACCTTAAGTTTCAGTTTCAGACAAGCCTCACAGATACAAGTGAGAGAGGCAACCATTTCTACCAAAAACATTAAATGCAGAAATATATTTGAGTTAACGATCGAACATATAAAATGTGTAAAGGATATATTGATCCCACTTCTTACAAAACTTATTAACGAAATCATAAAATTTCGTACATTTCCCAACATTTTAAAAGGAGCTAAAATTATTCCAATATATAAGAAAGGGGATGTTAATGACACCGAAAACTACAGACCGATATCTAGTCTTACAATTATTTCAAAGATAATAAATAAAACATGTTTAAAATACAGATTGAAAACTACTTTGAGTTTAATAATTTATTCTCAAATACTCGATTTCAGGAAAAAACTGCCAACAGTCGACTCGATAGAGCCGTTAACAGACTACATTTTACAAGGTTTTGAAAACAAAGCTGTCTCAACAGCCACATTCTTAGACTTAAGTAAAGCGTTCGATTGTGTGCTACTCAAAAAAAAATTGAATTTTACAAGTTTGAGGAAATAAATATTCAATTAATGAAATCTTATTTCATGGATAGATGAGAGTCTGTATACATAAACGAGCTAAAATCCGAACTTAAACCAATGACCTATCTTGTTTCTGATATTCATAAATGATTTGCCAGCAAAAAATGTGAAGTCGGAAATGACACTGTATGCGGATGACAGTACTATTATTGACGAAGGTAACTGCTTGAAAGAGATCACACTTAAACATATTGATAGTGTAAATAGTGTTAAAGAGTGGTGTGTAACAACAAAAGATTAATACTTAACACTGTTGTAGATTCACAAAATGTTTTCGTATTTTTAAATTATTGCGTAACACTACTAAATCAAAGAATATGTTATTCTCCTTATCTAAACCAAAGCATATTTATTTTAGTAAGTGTTTTTATTTGTATTTAAAATCAATTTTATATAAAGCTGTACTGAAGAGAGCGAAAGTTCGAAACACGTGTCTGCAGATGATTATAAACTTGAATGCTAGATTTTTTAATTGCTTTTGCTAATTTAATTTAATGAAATCAGTTTAAATTCATTTTTGTGCATAATTTTTCATGTTATAGTCATATTTAAACAATCTAAAATACATTTTATCATTTATTAGTTTATTCGACAGAAATAATTTCATTCAAATTAGTGTTGCTTTGATAGTTGTACTATTCGTAGCACGCAAATTAATTTTGTTTTATTCAATGTCTGTCGAGGTTTTAGCCAGAGAAGTAGTTATTTCAAAATAGATTTGTTTTGTAGTTTTAGTAAGACTCATTGTTGTAGATTCACGAAATGTTTTCGTATTTTTAAATTATTATTTAATTTTCTACAACGAACTAAAGTATTTTAATACATTTTATTAGTAATACTATATTAAAAGGTCCAGGTTGGGAGAAAATTAAATGTAAAGGTTTAAAATTAAGAGATAGTGGAATTAAGGAAGTTAAACTAGCAAATGGAAATAGTTGTAATTGTTTAGGGGTTGCGGATCTACCCGTCAAGTTATTAGATAAAGTCGTTGTTTTTAAAATGTTAGTAGTTCCCGAATTAGGTCATAATTTAATATTAGGAATAGATTTTTGGAAAACAAAATGGGAGTTGTCCCAAGAATGTTTGGAATTTCTCTTTACCCCTTTCAATAGATGCTCTGCAGTCCGATATCTCACTGACCACCTGTCAGAAAGAAATCCTAGACAAATTCCTTGAACATAATTTTAATAAAATGGGAAACGTTTAAGGTTGTACGACTGCAGTTCAGCACGAAATCGTTACTAGCTCTCCACCCATTAAGCAAAGATATTTCCCTGTTTCCCCTCATATGCAGCGTTTAATTGATGAAGCACTAGATGACATTGTTCAAAAATCAAATTCTGCATGGTCTTTACCAGTAATTTTAGTCCCTAAAAAGGATGGAACTCATCGTTTTTGGGTAGATTTTAGAAAATTGAATGCGGTTAAAGTTAGAAATGCGACTTAAATGTCATCTTTAGATATAAAGTCGGCTTATTGGCAAATTCCGGTAGCAAAGTCGTCTCGAAACTATCTTTTTCGCTTTAAAAGGATGCCATTTGGGTTGCACAATGCGCCCGCAACTTGGCAACGATTAATAGATTCAGTACTGGGTCCAGAACTTGAACCGTTTGTATTTGACTTTTGAGAAACATTGTGAAATCACTTTCTAGAGATAAATGTCAGTTTTGCCGTAAAGAACTAAAATATTTAGTCTACCTCGTTAACGAAAATGAAATTCAAGTAGATCCAGAGAAAGTGAAATCTATACTAGATATATCTACCCCCAAAGACGTTACCGGTGTTCGAAGACTGTTAGGTTTTGCTTCTTGGCATAGGAAATTTATACCCAATTTGATGATCAGTGTTGATTTAGTTGGTCCGTTATCGAGAAGTTCGTCTGGTCATCAATATATATTAGTCGTGGCAGATTATTTTAGCAAGTTTTCTCTATTTTTTCCCTTGCGTAAAGCCACCTCGGCTATTGTTGTTAGGAAGTTGAAAGAGGAAGTGTTTCTGGCTTATGGAGTTCCTATGTTACTTTTAACAGATAACGGTAAACAATTCACTAGTTGATTATTTAAAAATTTATGTCAAAATTATAATATTCGATGTAGGTATAATTCACATTACCACCCGCAAGCTAATCCCGTGGAACGAGCAAATCGTGTACTGAAAACCATGTTATGCTCCTATGTGGGAGAAAATCATCGTCTCTGGGATAAACAATTAGCTGTGCAATACGTACAGCATCTCATGAAGTTACTGGTTTCATGCCATATTTGGTAAATTTTGGGCGACAACAAATTCTACTTGGCACTGATTACAAAATTGAAGATAGTAAAGTGTTATGCTTTGATCGGTTCGAAGTTCCGAGAAGGTCCGAGGCTTTTTCCGAGCTTAGTAGCCCTTCAGTCAGATAGGGATCAATGGAATATTGGTTTTTGTCTAAAAAATCTAGAACCGTATGTGGTTTAACGATTAACTCCTTTTTTAATGGTGCCGAATAATAAATATTACTTCTATTTTGATATAAATGGAGAAGCAAATAAATTGTAGTACTGGTAATTAGTTTTTGACAACATTTCTTATATTTACTTTATATACAATACAGGTGAAATATTTTATTGCATAATTAACAAGTTGATAAATAACAATATTCTTAGTTTCTTAACTGAAAAGATAATTTCCGTGGAAAATGAAATTAAACAATTAAAAACCAATAGTGTATGTTATAAATGTAAACATTGTGATTAAGGCAAACCAATCACCATGTCAGTTACGAATGCAGATATGATGCCGCCCGTGATTAGCCATGTTACTTTTATTAAACGAAAATGACACCCCTGTTAAAAATTTGACACAACCGCATTCAGCAACAGCCAGAATGGAAACCGAAATTAATGATAATGCACTTGTAAATGAAAATAAACCAAACCAAAGTCGTGGACTACGGTAGACAAGAAGAATAGATAACCAAAGAAGAAAATAACAGGCGAAGCTAAGAATCCAGAATTACTGTTAAAAGGGGCCGCCCGAAAAGGATATTTACACATTTTTCGACTAGACACCCTAAAATGTACAGAAGCCCTATATTTCCACCTGATAATCTGATAGTAACCAGAAACAACTACAGACGTGCGTGTAAGTTAACTAGAAATAAAGCAGTCAAAAATGCAAGTGCTAAATATATAAATAAAGCTATGAATAAGTCAAGAGCAATGTAGAAAATTATTGATCAGCAGCGAATCTCCCAAACTCAAAAAGCTGAGTGTAATTTATCATGTGAAGGCTTTAATATTTATTTTGAAAAAATAGCGAATAATTTACAAACCAATCATAATTTCACCAACTTAACCAGTTTAATTACTGATAACACCTTAAGTTTCAGTTTCAGACAAGCCTCACAGATACAAGTGAGAGAGGCAACCATTTCTACCAAAAACATTAAATGCAGAAATATATTTGACTTAACGATCGAACATATAAAATGTGTAAATGATATATTCATCCCACTTCTTACAAAACTTATTAACGAAATCATAAAATTTCGTACATTTCCCAACATTTTAAAGAGAGCTAAAATTATTCCAATACATAAGAAAGGGGATGTTAATGACACCGAAAACTGCAGACCGATAGCTAGTTTTCCAATTATTTCAAAGATAATAAAAAAAGCATATTTAAAATACAGATTGAAAACTACTTTGAGTTTAATAATTTATTCTCAAATACTCAGTTCGATTACGATTAGTGTGAACTTCTCCCCAATATTGAGTCAACCTCGTAATTTATTTGATGGGGAATTTAATTCAGGCCATTTGTAGCATTGATAACATCATTCCTTGTGATTTTCAGAGATGAATATGGTTCATCTTTATTTTTGTCACTTGAGAAGATCACAAAGAACTAAAAATAAATGCTTTATTATGACGACGTTTATTGCCTTTATTGACTTATTTTTAATAGGTCTCAACCTATTCGTTCCCACATAAACGACTTTACTACAAGGAGCTCTTCTAATATAACAAGTGAATTTTAGTAGGGCTGTACAAAGAGATGATAGTCCTATTGCTCGTAATTAGTGTTCAAAATGTTTTCTGCGAGAGATACGGTTTTGCATTTACCCAGCAGGTTGATGTCTACGAAATATAATCTGTATATTTTCATTTAAAATAAATATAATCGTAATACAGCGATTTGGATAACAATAAGTATCAACTAAATTTTTGAAAGAAATTTGAAAGAATGAGAATTTTGAATTTTTATCACGGGTTAAGTGAGAAATTAGTTTATCGTAATCTAATATATACATTTTTTTTCTGCATATAAGCAGGTGGATTTAAAAGTCGCTCTCATAGACATTAAGTCTGCGATGTGTGGAAGAGGATAACTTCTTCCTTAACATCATGGTAAACGTGAGGTTTGAGTGGAAGAACATAATTTGTGATAGCATTTTGTTGGTAAAAAGCAACAACAATTTTGTCTTGTCTGGAAAATTTAAATAACCCACAATGTGTTATTTGTCACATTAGTCAAAATTTAAATCTGTATTTACCAATCTGATTAAATTTATATTATTGAAATTTTCTGGAAAGATATTTTATTGCTTTTAAAAAGCATAATATTAGTTTTGTAACCGACTTTTAAATATTTGCTTGAACTCAATGACGATTCGCTGATTAAGCCGATCAATACTTGTTGTTTTCTTTGAATGATCTGATCTTACATAATTCCATCCTTCTATTTATTCTCGTTTAGTTATAAAACTGTTTCTGTAAAAATTGTTTGTATAATAAATGTAACGAAATCATTTAACACATTTTTCTTCTTGGCCTATCTAATTATATTTGTTCTTTAGGAACTTCCGGATTTACATTTTTTACAGATTCACCATTTGAGTTATCAATTTCTTTGGATATATTTTTATGACTGTTCAGATTTACAAACTTAATGTTTAGAAGGATCAATTGATTAATTTAAACTGATGGATTTTAAACTATAAACTATTTATTTACACACGACAGGTATATTTTTTATCGCGATAGACAGAAATGTTGCTTGATTGATTTCTCAGAGGTAAGTGTTTCTTGTTTTTCATCAGTTTCCTGGTGGCTTGTTGGTATTAATGCTTCTCCCTTATACCATAGGGAAGAGATGATCACGGTACCATCTTATTGGTCGATGGATTTCTGTTGGAGCAGGATTATTTGCTCTGTTGCTGCTAATTGTCTTAATCTACTCCGTTTTTCTCATTTATTGCCTTTTTGTTAAGCGTAAACGTGTCTTTGATTAACTGTTTAAGATTTCCTGTCAAGTAAGTAGCACGTTCGGGAAACTGTTTAATCAAAGTCTGCGGTTGTTAATCGATAGCGCGCCTAGCCAGGGACCCCTGTACCGCTTTCAGCACGTGCTGGTTCCAGAGAGTACCGCAGTGCTACTTCCTCTGCGTTTACGTTAACACCTCTTTAAGGAAATCTTAAACAGTTAAACACAGACACGTTTTCGCTTAATTCCTTAGTCCATATTTATTGCATAATAAAATGTATTAAAATCCTTTAGCTCGTTGTAGAAAATTAAATAATAAATTTAAAAATACGAAAACATTTCGTGAATCTACAACAGTGAGTCTTACTAAGACTACAAAACAAATTAATTTGAAACAACTACTTCTCTGGCTAGTACCTCGACAGACGTTGAATAAAACAAAGTTAATTTGCTTGTTACGAATATTAAGGCTTATCAAAGCTACACTAATTTGAATTAAATTATTTCTGTTGAATAAACTAATAAATGATAAAATGTATTTTAGATTGTTTAAATATGACTATAACATGAAAAAATATGCACAAAAATGAGTTTAAACTGATTTCATTAAATTAAATTAGCAAAAGCATATTTATTTTAGTAAGTGTTTTTATTTGTATTTAAAATCAATTTTATATAAAGCTGTACTGAAGAGAACGAAAGTTCGAAACACGTGTCTGCAGATGATTATAAACTTGAATGCTAGATTTTTTAATTGCTTTTGCTAATTTAATTTAATGAAATCAGTTTAAATTCATTTTTGTGCATAATTTTTCATGTTATAGTCATATTTAAACAATCTAAAATACATTTTATCATTTATTAGTTTATTCGACAGAAATAATTTCATTCAAATTAGTGTTGCTTTGATAGTTGTACTATTCGTAACACGCAAATTAATTTTGTTTTATTCAATGTCTGTCGAGGTTTTAGCCAGAGAAGTAGTTATTTCAAAATTGATTTGTTTTGTAGTTTTACTAAGACTCATTGTTGTAGATTCACGAAATGTTTTCGTATTTTTAAATTATTATTTAATTTTCTACAACGAACTAAAGTATTTTAATACATTTTATTAGTAATACTATATTAAAAGGTCCAGGTTGGGAGAAAATTAAATGTAAAGGTTTAAAATTAAGAGATAGTGGAATTAAGGAAGTTAAACTAGCAAATGGATATAGTTGTAATTGTTTAGGGGTTGCGGATCTACCCGTCAAGTTATTAGATAAAGTCGTTGTTTTTAAAATGTTAGTAGTTCCCGAATTAGGTCATAATTTAATATTAGGAATAGATTTTTGGAAAAAAAATGGGAGTTGTCCCAAGAATGTTTGGAATTTCTCTTTACCCCTTTCAATAGATGCTCTGCAGTCCGATATCTCACTGACCACCTGTCAGAAAGTAATCCTAGACAAATTCCTTGAACATAATTTTAATAAAATGGGAAACGTTTAAGGTTGTACGACTGCAGTTCAGCACGAAATCGTTACTAGCTCTCCACCCATTAAGCAAAGATATTTCCCTGTTTCGCCTCATATGCAGCGTTTAATTGATGAAGCACTAGATGACATTGTTGAAAAATCAAATTCTGCATGGTCTTTACCAGTAATTTTAGTCCCTAAAAAGGATGGAACTAATCGTTTTTGGGTAGATTTTAGAAAATTGAATGCGGTTAAAGTTAGAAATGCGACTTATATGTCATCTTTAGATATAAAGTCGGCTTATTGGCAAATTCCGGTAGCAAAGTCGTCTCGAAACTATCTTTTTCGCTTTAAAAGGATGCCATTTGGGTTGCACAATGCGCCCGCAACTTGGCAACGATTAATAGATTCAGTACTGGGTCCAGAACTTGAACCGTTTGTATTTGACTTTTGAGAAACATTGTGAAATCACTTTCTAGAGATAAATGTCAGTTTTGCCGTAAAGAACTAAAATATTTAGTCTACCTCGTTAACAAAAATGGAATTCAAGTAGATCCAGAAAAAGTGAAATCTATACTAGATATACCTACCCCCAAAGACGTTACCGGTGTTCGAAGACTGTTGGGTTTTGCTTCTTGGTATAAGAAATTTATACCCAATTTTGCAGATTTGGTTCAACCATGGACAGCTCTGCTGAAAAAAAACATCTCATTTCATGTGGAGTGAGGATTGTGACCATACTTTGGAATCAGTTAAAAAAGCTTTAGTTACGTCCCCAATTTTAAGGTGTCCCAACTTTGAGTTACCCTTTACTCTTCAGACAGATGCTAGTGCATATGGCATTGGTGTAACTAACGCAAACCGAAGATAACATTGATCATGTGATTTGTTATATAAGCAGGTCTTTAACAAAAGCTGGGCGCAAATATAGTACCACTGAACGCGATTGTTTGGCAGAAATTTAGGCTGTAGAAAAACTCCGTTCGTACTTAGAAGGTTCGGAATTTACTGTAATAACCGATCACCATTTCTTGATCTGGTTAAGTAATCTAAAAGATCCGCAGGGTAGATTAGCTAGCTGGGCACTCCGTTTACAGCAATATTCCTTTTGTATTAGTTCCTGACATACTTTCCCGAAGTGCGCCAGTTATTGACAGTGTGAAGGTACCTAAAATAGAGGATTAATGGCTAAGTCGTATGATTGAAATGGTCAAGGAGGAACCATTAAATCATCCTCAATTGAGAATTGAAGGATCGAATCTTTACAAATATTTTAAACCTAATCCCATGATAGACAAATTGTTACATAAAGATGATAAACGGAAACTGGTTGCGCCAAAGCAGTTTCCTAAAGATATAATAAGGGATAATCATGATATTGCAACCGCTGGACATGCGGAGATTTTAAAGACTTATAACCGAGTAGCCGATAATTATTACTGGCCCAAAATAAGATTAGATATCTCAAGATATATTAAGAAGAAGCCTAGAGGTTTAATGCAAGTTAAAGTTAAGTTGGAAGAGGAAGTGTTTCGGGTTTATGGAGTTCCTATGTTACTTTTAACAGCTAACGGTAAACAATTCACTAGTGGATTATTTAAAAATTTATGTCAAAATTATAATATTCGATGTAGATATAATTTACATTACCACCCGCAAGCTAATCCCGTGGAACATGTAAATCGTGTACTGAAAACCATGTTATGCTCCTATGTGGGAGAAAATCATCGTCTCTGGGATAAACAATTAGCTAAAATTGGCTATGCAATACGTACAGCAACTCATGAAGTTACTGGTTTCATGCCATATTTTGTAAATTTTGGGCGACAACAAATTCTACTTGGCACTGATTACAAAATTGAAGATAGTAAAGTGTTATGCATTGATCGGTCCGAGAAGGTCCGAGGCTTTTTCCGAGCTTAGTAGCCCTTCAGTCAGATAGGGATCATTGGAATATTGAATATTGAATAATGAAAGGTAAAATTACTTCTAGAGCAAAATGCATTTGTACATAAATGTTTAACGTACAAAAGCAATGTATAAATAGAAGGAACAGTTATAAAAATATATAATATAATATGACCTTCCGCAATATTGAAGTTAACGAACGAGCATACCTTCGTACCGTAACAAAACTCATTCCTTTACACAATCCTTCTAACCAACTCCTCTACGATACCACTTTACTTATCCCCATTCAAGAGCGAATTCGATTCGTATGAGAAAAATTCTCTAAAAACCACTTCAACTTCCACATACTACCCTTATATTGTCTTCCTAGAAATCTCAGTATAATACCTAAATATAAAAATCCTAATTCATCCATATTTGATTTCATTTCATCCATCGACGCATTAAAGACTGACGCCATATGACTGGACAAAACAGGGCAGAAAGACCTATGGTCGATAGCCTTTTGACAAACTAACACACTAAAACAAATTTCATTAATCATTATTTATTATATAAATGTTAACTTATAAAAAGTTTGCCAATAAAAATGTGTATTATTATTCAGTAAAGTGATTACGCTATAGATACTGATGCTGAATTTTCTGGTAAGAAAATACGTAGTAGCGACTTTTCGATAGAATATGAAAGCATATGAAAGAAATGACTGAGTAAACATATGCAGTCGCTCTCTCAATATTGGTAGATGCCATTTCCTAAGAAAATTATAATGTAATGTGTTTTAGTAGCCTCTTCTTGGATAAAAGGAAATAGCCTTTATGAGGTAAATAATACATTTGGTTTAAAGCTTATGCTTTGTCATGAAATCTCATCGCGTTATAATATTTTTAAGAAATTGCACCTGTGTTGATTGAGGGGCACTTATTTAGTCCTTTCTATCACATTGTAGTTTTCGTAAACGAGTAGAATATTTAAGTGAATAGTATACCGCAGGGATCACAATTAGTGTAATCTTTTTCTTCATTGAGGTAAACAATAAAGTAACCATCTCGCAATGTATATGATAGGTAATACAATCTAGGCCATGTGTAGTATTGATAACATCATTCGTATGGTTTTCGATTTTCGAGATAAATATCTTTATTTCTGTCATTTGAACAGACCACAAAGAGAGCTTAGACTAAAAATAAATGTGTTGATCCTTCGTTATATACTTTGATATACAAAATTTAAAAAATAATTACTGTGTTTGTATAATACTGTTTATTTCATGTTGAATACAGTTCCCATCGGCCCAGGTTTTACCGTTGTTAGTCGAAACTATAGTCAACGTGTGCCTTTCTTCATTATATTCAAGATGTACCACAAAGGGAAAGCCTTCACAATTAAACATTTTAAAATTATTATTTTCAAATTTTATTCAATATTGTTTTGTAGCTTTTAAAAAGCATAATATTAGTTTTGCACTTTGCCATTGAAACCGAAATTTAAATATTTACTTGAGCTCAAGATTAGGCCGATCAACTAATAGAGTGTATGATTTCAAAAAATTGTTTCTACCTGATAAAGTCACTGTGTGGCGAAACAATTGTTGTAGAACAACAAAAACCATTTTTACTTTCGCTATATACGAAGTGAATTCTGACGTTATTTTAAGCAAAAAATATTATATAACATGATGTCCGATTTCGCTTCGTTGAAGAGATATATGGAATCAGAATAAAATTATCAAATTAATTGGTCTGTTTAATGCATTTGTTCTTTAGAAACTTTCGGATTACAATTTTCAGGAAGATTCATCATTAGAGTTATCAGCATCTTTAAAGGTATCTTTATGATTGTTGGGATTTCTAAACTTAATGCTTGGAAGTACGAATTGATTAATTACAACTGATGGATTTCGGACTACACTATTTATTTACATACGACAGGTATAACAGAATATCTTTTATCGCGAAATGATAAATAATATGTAGAACTGCTATTTTTACCACTGTAAATCTTCCTCTTTGGATAACCCCTACTCTTGATTGATGTCATTGATATTAGAGACCTTTTTATAGTTCTCTTTCACGACCAGTTTCTATGTATCCAGAAAATATTCTTAAGCATTTATTTTATGGATTAACTTTAGGCTACGGATACAAATACGAATAAAAGGGAGAGGGGCAAAGTCGCAGTATAAAGGCCCCTGATTATATAGTTTCAGTGATAGGAGGACTAGCTTTCTACTACTACTCCCTACTCCTTTGACAAAATTGAGGACTTTGCTGGCAAACAAGCCTCCCAGGTCGGCCGGTTTTGGCCACGATGTCTCCAGTAGAATCTTTCTAAATGTTGTCAGAGCGGAATTGCACCCTCTACAGTTGGGATCTTCAGTGACTCCTAATACGTAGACGAGTTTCTTTAACTGTCAGTGTCCAATTAGGACACAAAAGTCGGATATTTTAGGTTTCACTTGGATATACTAACACAATATTAGGCACTAACAAGTCTCCCTGTGAGTTCTACCTGGATGATCGTAGAGTGTTCCTCCAAATGTACGTTTAATTCTAGATTCAGTTTGGCACAATAAGTTCATTACTTGTTTTTTTGCTTCATCTGTGAATATATATTTATAACATCTTCAGGAATTTTATGATGTGTAGTATCTTTCGAAAAGGTACGCTGGAGTGGCACGATCCTGACACTTCTCTAGAGAAGCGTCCATTTGAGTTCCTCGTCCAAGATTCTCATATTGAAGTAGTTTGTTTGAGCCAATGTCTTCGTGTTTGAAAAAGAATATAGGCCTTTAAGCGATTATAGAGGGAATATCAAGGGTGGTTATAGAGAAAGTGAAATAAAAAAGCCAGAAATGAATGATATAAAGTTTGAGATATGAAATGAGATAGACAAAATAAAAAAAAGGTTTAGAAAGGTGCCTAATCAAGCATTACGAGAAGAAAAGAATATTAAAGGCCATGGAAAGTTATGTAGATTAGAGAAAGGAAAACTTGTAAAAGAAAGTCGAAAAACAAGCTTGTCTATGGGCGAATCTAAATTAAGAAAACGGCAAACAAATTTTTAGCAAGTGCAGAAATAATGTTCGTTATTTTTTTCTTATTAATATTGTTTATTATATTTGATATTTTTTTATTCCTGTCTCTCTTCCCTCAATAGCTTGTATGTATCTTTATTATACCCGGTGTTTCTAAATAAATATCGGGGTTTTAACGCTTTCTAATACTAAATTGAATGTTTTTTGTGTTATGTCTTAGTGGAAAGTTTACATGCCTTTTTGGTTTAGAGTAGCAAATGTAACTGATACTTTCTATCTTGATGTTCCACAATCCTGATATTCATGTAGGAACACCCAGTATATCTATCATTTATTTTTATTATCGCACCTTATTAAATCTTATTAAATTTTATATATTTGTTACGAATTTTGTGTAATAAATTCAATGGGGTAAAACACTTGTTAAGTTCCATAATATTTTTATTTTCAGTTGCCTGAATTTGTGTAATAGAATTTAAAAATACACAGTTAGAGTTTTAGCGTTATAATTTACAATTAAAAACCTGAATGTAGAGCCTAGAGCTAAAATTATAAATTTAGGAGTTATGCACATTTTTATAACCACACTGTGATAAGTGAAGTAGTAATGATTTCAGAATTATTCCATATGATTTGAGACTAGGTTCTTAATTGAAACATCTATAGCACTAATTAACGCACATCTAGGACAAGATCCTCTTCTATGATCACCTTATAATGACGTTTACTCAAATTGCATTAGTAAGGTTCAAATAAATACTTGGGAAATCAGGCTTTATAAGTAAGTACATTAATTATAGTTAATTATTACTATATAATATTTTTGCGCGTATTTTATTTCAAGCATATTTAATATTTGAACTTATTTTAAAACAATGGAAAAAGCTGACTGTACTCTTCCCGGGATAATTTCTAGATCTCTTCATTGCGATTTTCCATCCACTTCCCCCCTTTTATCAGATAAGAAAATTTTCCGAGCGTTTTCCCCGGCCTAATATTATTTCTCGCCTCCCCGTTTCCCCGACTTATTTGGTATTTTAATTGGTCTTGTAGCATTCTAGTTTCAAATTTCACTTTTCAGTCCTTGTCTCCTCGCCCGTAGCCAGAAATTAATTAATGAAGATTTTATCAGTTATTAGATATTTTATTCGCAACTTTAATTAAAAATAGTCTTCGGAAATTTTCATTAAAATTAAATCGAGCGGGCTTTATCGGGGCGCGGAATTATTCCAATATCCTATTTGCAGATATTAATTACGTAAATCCAGTGTCAACGGTTCGGCGATAGTTCGGGTTACTTATGCAAATAATCTAATTAATTCATCGCGGATACTCTTGTAAGCAATCATCTGATAAGATCATCGTTGCCGTTTCGGATTCTTAAAGTAGTCAGTTAAGTTAGGGCAGTGTTTGTCACTTATATACCCTTATCTGAACTAGCGATGTCTAGTAATGTAAGTGGGTGCATTGTTTTCCTGAAATATGACTCTCGTGTTTTAAAGCGAAAGGCTATGACGTGCCTGTAAAACTTTGCTTTACAACAAGATGTAGTTTTGACTTTGAATTAATCAACGAGAGGATGATTACACTGATTATCATGTCGTGATCTTATTAAACTTATTATTATAAACGGGAGTTTCTAACTCATGGCGAAACATGTTTGTATTAATCAACAATGTAATTTCCACTAAAAAGTTTTCATTTGTTTTTTTTTCCTTTAAATTTATATTCAGCCTTTTAATGTCGTCTGCTCTCTTTCTTTATTATTGTTGGTTATTTCAGAGGTTTTAAATAAGCTCAAGTGAGAACACAGCGGTATGAATATCGAAATATATTGTAACTATGTTATTTTATAAAATCAACAACTATCATTCGTTATACAAATCGGGCGTTACTTGATAAATAAAACTAATGTCGGTGCTCGAGATTTAGATAACGCGTATTTTCCAACAATTATTATTTCATTAAATTCCTAATATTGTGACAAATAAATTAATATTGTGAGTGAGAAATTAATTCATTGTATTTTTAATGTAATCTTTATCTTTATCTCCATTTTAACCTTATCAAACATGGTTACAATATTTTTTTATTGAAAATAAATTTCAACAAAGTACATATTTACCTTAACCTTTTGCCATTTATATGGTAATTTCATAATACCATAACTCCTGCGGTTTATCGGCGCTTCGGTTGGCCAATTTCTTACCATCAAGGGAGTTTTGCAGAGATCGAAACAGATTATAGTCATCCGGTACAAGGTATGGGCTCTACGGTGGATGCATCAAAACTTCCCAACCAATTTCCATCAATTTGTTCCGAGTCATCAAAGATGTGTATGGCCGTCCATTGTCATGATGAAAGACAACTCCCTTTCTGTTGGCTAATTCTGGTCTCTTTTCTTTGATTGAATTGATAGGTTCGCCAGATTGCAACAGCTCATAATAGACAATTCCCTTCCAGTCTCACCAAACACTCACAAGAAGCTTTTTTGTCGTCAATTCAGGCTTCGAAGTTGTTTGCGGTGAGTCGCCAGCCTTTGACCACGATCTCTTGCATTGGATGTTTTCGTATTTCACCCATTTTCATCACTAGTAACTATTCGTTTCAAAAATGGGTCGTTTTGATTTAGTTGCAACAACGTATCACTGATGGTAATTCGGTCAATTAAATTACTCTCCGTTAATTCATGTGGTATCCAAACATCGGGCTTCTTTTTGTAGCCTGCTCTCTTCAAATGATTCCAAACTGTCATATGGTTCATGTTTAGTTCCTCCGCTATTTCGTGACAGCTTGCGCGTCGGTCTTGCTCCACCAGTTGCAAAATTTCATCGACGTTTTCAGTTACTGATCGGCCAGAGCGAGGTGCATCATTAACATCCAGATTTCCGGAACGGAATCTAGCAAACCACTCCTGGGTTCTTCGTTCAGTAACAGCATTTTCTCCGTATACTTCACAAATTTTTTGATATGTTCTTGCAGCAGTTTTACTTTTTTTATAGTAAAAAGGAATCACATAAGGTATTTCTTCAGATATTTCACTCATTTTAAAATTAATATAACTTTTTACACCAGCAATGAATTAGAGAACTATCTTGGTAACATGTGAGCTGGAATATTACATTTTAAGCATATGTTCGAGAAAATCGGATGAGTGTTGCTCGAGATAAGGTATCAGAACCGGCTTGTGGCGAAAAACCACGAAGTCTTTTTATACGGCCTGTTAAAATAACGAGACATTCAAAATATCGAAGGAAAAAAATACACATAATATATCCATTAAAATCCATTTCTAAAGAAAGAAAACAGGATCACTTTGTTTTACCACTTTTATTTAACAAAAATAAACGTGACTATAGTTTCGACTATGAACTAGTCATTACCAAACATAAAGTTTATGTTTGATAATTACTAGTTGATAGTCGAAATTATAGTCACGTGTATTTTTGTTAAATAAAAGTGGTAAAACAAAGTGATTCTGTTTTCTTTCTCCAGTATATTCAAGATGTACCACAAAGTAAACGCCTTCACAATTAAACATCAAATCCATTTCTTTTTTTCCACTGTTCAACTCTTGGTTGGTACTTGCATAAAGATCTCCTGAGGACGCCTTCATACATCTTGTGGTCCTGAGACTCACCTCTAACTAATTAGCTGCTAATTTCCCAGGCCAGGAATCGTGCTGTGTAAGATTCAGTGATGATGGAGTTGTAATAGACTCTTACGCTGTACACCACTTACTGCAAGTACTAACGAACTGGATCCCATCTGGTATTTGCTGAACAGCAAATATCAGATATCAGATTTTTAGTTAGAGGTGACCTTAGAAATACTGTTCATAGCTGAGAGGATTATCCTTAGGTCCCTCCTCACATTTTAGGTCGTTCGTAAGGTTCCTTATATACGCTGGTGTTTGAAACGAACATAACAACCTGATAGACTGACTATAGTAAGGGCGGCTAGTCCTTAAGTAGGCTAGCTAGCGAATATAAAATTTAATAAAAATATAGTGTATCTCAATAAATTGCAAATATAATATCAACATTTAATATATCAAAAAGGGAAAAAAATAACTAATTTATTAATAGCACAGCCAACTGTGACATTACTTTAAAAATACTTCAGAATTTTTTTTTTGTGAACCTCCGCTTTTTACATTTTTTTCAGAAAAACGTCAATAACTCGGAAATGCCATATCGAAATTAAAAACCAAAAAAAGGTTCAAGTTATAAAACATTATCCAAATTATAAAATGAAAAATATACAGGGTGTTCCATTAAAAAAAATGTTTGCTTTTGTTATACCGCAAAATTGGGACACCCTGTATATTTGAAAATAATTTTACGGCATAGAGATTTTTAATTCAATAAATTTTTATACGAAACATTTTTTTCTATCTCTTACGAGAAAGGCGCTAGGAAAGCCCGACGCACTGTTGCAGGACCCTGTATATATACACGTGGCCCAAATTTGATGTTACTAACGGGAATCTCGGTTATTAGAAGAGATGAAATTCCGAAAACAGACATTTGCTTTTCTCTTTTGTTTTCAAGTTAAAGCCAAAAATTCAATATTTTCCATTTCCGTTTTATATTAATATCTCAGCCATTTTTTATTGTATCAAGATGAGAATTGCATGTTACTTTTTCGAAGAGAATCGAATACAGTATTTGTTCCATCTTCATTAATAAAAGAGATACAGCACAACGTTATATATTTTTAAAGTAATGTCACAGTTGGCTGTGCTATTAATAAATTAGTTATTTTTTTCCCTTTTTGATATATTAAATGTTGATGCTATATTTGCAATTTATTGAGATACACTATATTTTTATTAAATTTTAAATATTTCTCAATAAACGCAGTAGGCTTATGAATAAAACGATGCATGTTACGCATAAAACAAAAAAACAACAACGTTGTTATTAGATTAGTTGTTTGTTTTGTTATGTTGTGTATTAAATAACAAAATGTTTCAAGGAGGAAGGAAGGACAGAAATTACTAAAAATTTGAATGTTAGAATGCTTTATTGAAAACAATAATAATTCTAATATTGCATTGGTAACATATTATCCGGAGAGAAGACAGTCCGATAAATCGATATTCGAGCGGTTGAAGACATATCTCATCAACGACGGTTCCTTTACTATCCCGAGATTCCGAGAATATAATATCTTAGGCGCAGAAGAAGCTGGATTTAGTGTTATTGGTGCTGTAATTGAAATTCTAAAAGTTTCAAGTAGGCAAATGGGAGAGAAACAAGGAATTTCAAAAAATCGTGCCTTAAGAAAAATAAATTCCTTACATAATTTGAAGATATCATTTGAACCGAGAGGATTTCAAAGGAAGATTAGAATTTTGTAACTGGTACAAGGCTTAATGTTTAACAAATCCGAACTTTTACCTCGACATTATTTAGACCGACAAAGTTGGAATATTTAATAGGCACAATCTACGAAGAACTACAACAACTAAATATAAATAAGATGTTTACAATGAACAATATACTCACATTGTATAAAATCCAAAACAATCTAATAAAAACAAATACAACTTTAACGCTAAACAGGGAAATACATAATTACAAAACAAAACGAAAATCACAATTCAGACCAGAAACATCAACGACAGCAAAGTACAATCAGGCACTAACAACAGAAACCATAAGAATATACAACAGTTTACCGAATTCAATACAAAATTTAAAATACATACCATTCAAATTGAAAATAAAACATTTACTTATCAATGATAGAATGACATAGGCACAACTACAACAGTATTAAAAAAATTCCCAAGCAAGCTCTCAATACCGATAGCCCGAGATGGAGATCACACCTACAAATCCCGAGGCGAGGACGGAGAGATGAAGCAGTTTGTTTTTATGTGTGTTCATTATAAAAATTAATTAATATTAATGTACATACAGAAATAAAATAAATTATTATTATTAACAATGACCATTATTAAGCCGATTCTAACCCTCATCGGATCGTTATGTTGACGCGCAAGGTTGATTTGGTTTTAGTGTTTGCAGTGCTCTATTGGGAAACTCAATCATTTTGAATAGAGAGACATATACAGATATTTATAACAACATATTATTGAGAACTATTTGGACAATTTTTCCTTGATTCAAGAGAAACATTTGTATTTTCAAGAAGGGAGGTGCGCCTCCCAATAATTGCAGATGTAGGTACAATTTATATAAACTAAATAACAGTAATATTAATATTTTACAACAAAATTTCATTAATATTGTAAATTATATATCCAATATTCAAATTCATAACGGATGTAAATGTATCATAAATAGATGTAACTCATACAATTTAAACAATGGCAATCAATTTGAGCATTTATTGTATTTTTTCTGTCAAACTTTTGTATAACTTTTTTTTTTATTTGGTGATTATTTTTATAAAGTTGGATAATTGGTTAGATAATTGTGACTCAAATTTATTTTGAAGGTAAATCAAAATAAATTTGAGGTTATGTTTACAGTGCTTAATTTTCATAAAGATTAATTTTGTGGCCGAACAGGTCTCATTTATTATTCCCACCCTTTTGTCAAATAATTAATCAATGAGATTCCCAATAGTAACATCCAATTTGGGACACCCTGTACAGTATTTAGGAACTGGGTACCATTATTAGATATTCAGCAGCGAAGGAGTGCGTAATATAGGAATATAGGAATATATTATGAAGCTGTCAATGGTTGGAACAGAACTCATATTTTGAGTAGGTATGGTTTATTGCTTCAATAATTGCTTCTTTAATTGAGCTTCTAGGGTGTCATTAATTTTCTTGAAATGTTCGCCCTCATATTGTATTCTTGGGGTATCAGCACATTATTCGCGATCCATTATTGAGCCTTTTACCTGTCGATAGTAGAGGTGTATCGATGCAGCATTTCTTTTTTGGAAATTGTATACTTCAGATCTCGGCAGCTCTACGTTGCAGAAAATCAACCTAAACTAGATTAATTATGAATAGTGTTACAAAAAAATATTTTCCTCTACAACAAGCGTTGGGAAATTATCGTAATTGTTCGAGAGTTATGGCAAAAAAAAAACAACAATATTATGGGAAAGATTTCTAAAATATACAAAAGGATTATTTACAATTTTTTGTGCTAATACAGTCAAATATAAATACATAAATTAGTTATTTAAGAGCACGTTCATACAAGAAGTAGGTAACCCCCTGTAGGGAGAGTTATTGGTGCCTCTGCCTCCTGGCACGTTCGTAGAATCGCGATAAACATCGCGACAGTAATCGATAAGCCTTTGATGTGTTCTTGGATTTTATTCAAAGCCCATACAATAGGCTTCTTGCTTCGTCATTATGTACAATAGTTCTGTTCGGTTGGTGTGAGTCAGCGTTTGTGTACTTAAGAGGCTTTTTTGCTCCTAATGCAAAATCGCTAGCCCTTATGATGAACGGTTTCTTGAAAAGAGGTCAGCTTTACTATTGGGGCAATAGTTAGTACTGTTTTTATTTGGTCCATTGCGGCTTCCTGTGTTTCCTTCGATTACCAAGTTCTTCTTAAAAGGACTTGTTATCAGCCAGCTTAATTCAGCCAACTCGGGGATGAATTTGCGGACGACTAACAGCTTTGGATGAATGATACAGCTTGTTTGTGATCTTGAGGGTTTTTCCACGTGGCGAAGACCAAATGCGCTCAGAATTCGTATTGATTGCTTTGTTCGAAATGACGTGACCTTTGTTTGTTGATATCGACATCTTAGTTATGAACCTAAATGAAGAACTTTCTCCAGGTACTAAAGGTGCTACTTGAAATTATAGAAGAAAAGAATAATGTCAACAAATTAACCATGAGAGCCATTTGGACGTGGACCATGCTTGTGTACTCAGCTAATCTGTCCTTTTGGACTAGAACTGCTCCGAGAGCCAAGTCGCCACCGCCTTATTAACCATTTCACCTACAATCACGAGTGCGACTCGTGTCTAAAAATTTAGCTAAATTGCAATAAACACGAGTTTGTCTCGTGCCGACCGCGTCAAGGGCGCACGCAATCGGACGAGATAAAGTAGGTCAAAGGGTTATGAACGATTTCTCGAAGAAGGATGACTTCAGTATCTTTAATATTGAAGCAGTAGTTAGTAACAGTTTAGTTTAGTTAATTGCGACTTCCGGTGTCTCTTCCCATTTTTATGTAGTATTCTTTTTAGAAAGACTGGTTTTCGACCTACTTAGGTCAGCGAACCCGGGAATGAATCTGCGGTACTACGAACAGTTTTGGATGAATAATACGGCTTAATTATGATCCTGCAAGCTTATTTACGTGGAGATGGCTCAAATACGCTTCTTGTCCATAGTGATTGTTCTCTTGAAAATGACGTGACCCAAATATATTATTCGGTTTGAACACAGGTTAGTCTTATCTTTGTTTGCCGGCATCGATATTTTTAAGAGCTTAAGGACATTTTATAGGTACTTAGGAAGCTGCTTAAAAGCACCGAATGATGGAATACTGTCGTCAAATTATGCTAATAATTGGATCTTTACCCAAAGGTGATCTATTGTCCGATGGGAAGTAGCTAGCGCGCATTTTATTTGGAAAGGCTTTTGTTTCACCTTAAATAGTCCAAAAGGGCAGATAAATATGGTTATTTTGTGACCTTGATTGTTAACGGTGTTTATTAGTATCCACGTCTTAAATCTAAGATAAATGTGTATCTATTGACTCGTTATTTAGCTGGTGTGAGGTTTTGGACTCAACTCTCTTGCCTCTCCCGGTTTCTCTAAGAAGTATAGCTTCAGTATTTTCATTATTGGAGCAGTAGTTAGTAGAGTTCTCATTTAGTCTATTGCGGCTTCGTGTGTTGTCTCCCATTTTCAGGTGGGGTTCTTTTTAAACATGGCTGATTATCGGCCTAATTAGGTCAATGAGCTACTGTTAAGTGATACGGTTTCCTTGCAGTCCCAGAAGCTTTTTCACGTAGCCATGGCTCAAATGCGCTTCCAGGTCCGTATTGATTGTTCTGTTTAAAATGGCACGACCGAGATAATTTATTAGGTTGAACACAGGTTAGTCTTTTCTTTGTTCGTCGACATTGACATCTACGTTATTAGCTTAAGGACGTCCACGAGGTCCTTAAGATGCTGTTTAAAAGTGTCGAAAAGAAGAATAACGTCTTTTGGAAGTGAAGCATATTTGCTCGGAGGTAGTTTATTGTCGGCTCGTAAGTAGTTGGCGTGTTTTGAAGTCTAAGGAGCATTCCTTTGAACTTAAATAGTTTTTCGCTCTTCCTGGTTGTTACCAGAATCTGTTACAAAGTATGTATATTTTTCTTTTGGCCAGTTGTGCAGTCGTCCATTCATGCAAGAGGATACCTGCCGGGAATCACCACGTCATTCGATTATTTTATTGATGTAGAGGTGAGATTAAGTCTACAGCAAAAATAAATGACGATTGAATAATATAGGATCCGGCAGGGAAGTATGACGTTTTTGAAAAAAATCATAACTGAGACAATTTTCAATTAAATTAAATTTTTATTTGTTTAATAGGTAGGTTCGGATTTGTCATTTAGTATTCATATCAAAAAAGGGCACAAAACATTTTTGTACGCAAAATAATCTTCTAAGTAACAAAGTAGAGTTCTTCCAACATGTTGGCGGGAATCGCTAGAATATGATCCCTCGTAGCGAAATGAGTCATCCTAGAAATAATTTCGTTTCAATTTCGGTAGAACCATCATCTTGTATGGGTGAAAGTGAAAATGTGAATGCAAAACGCCGTAGTGACCGGTCACTTCTCCTCAGTGCGCAAGCATGCTACACTACTGATCGATGTGGACTTCTGAAGCAGCCTTAAGTCGAGCCACATTTTCAAGGGTTCACTTCAGGATATTGTTTTGCGTAGGAACATGATCGGTCCCTCCAACATTGAATTGTGTTCGAAATCTGCGTTGTATCACAACCAAAGAACGCCTAGTTTCAATGTAAGTGTCTTAAGCAAATACACGTTGCTATAACGACTACGGTTCCATAACTACGAAACCAAACAAAATAGCAAGGTCGGGTGGTCACATATCATCCATTCTGAAAACGTAAGTCTGCCCCTGTGTTGAGTTATACGCGTTCCAAAAACATCACACTTCTCTGCTGGACCCTGTATATTCTAGAATTTAGAAAGTTTGCTGCTCCAACTCCTTTTTGGGTGGTGACCACAGGCTAGGCTCTAAGCCCGCGGGCGCGTCATTTTTGGTGTCGATGTGATTGATTTTTCTCTTTTCTTCCGGCTTCAAAAAATATCTTCATTAAGTGTGAATTAAAGAGAGATTGTTACGATGTTTATTAGTTTCATATATAACTTTAACAACGTCTCTTCTTTGGACTACATTTTACTTGGTGGCTCTGGAAATATATTATCTTCTGGTTTCCATATGCTTGGTCTTATCATAATGTGGGCGCGTGTCTCCAAGTTTTCTGAGCCATTTAGATTAAAATTTGTTCCCAAAATGGTTTCACGGCTATTGCAGTACACAAAATGTTGTCGACACGATGTCAACATCGGTTTTCAGAATTGCATCACTTGTTCTACACCTATTGGCAAATGAAACGAACTTTATTTCTTTCTTAAATTACTCTTTGGCGTATCATATAATTTCCGGGGTAAAGATGATGACGTGGCTGCCGGTATCAAAGAGTACATACTCTGGTTTTCAGATACACATTAATGAATACATAGGGTCTGCATGGGTCTACGGCTACTTAGACGGATGTATGGTTTCGCTGTTGCTATTTGGTATTTGTGTATTTGCTGTGTATCGTATTTGGCTTTCTGTAGTCGTGATTTTTGCAGTATATAGGTTATAGGTTAACATAGGGTACTAATGAGGTGTGCCAGCCTCTCTTGAACTGCGACCTAAAAGATCTATTGTCCTACCCTTAACCAATCACTTCCCAATCAGTCCCAGGTCCTCCATGAACCTGCTAACTTTCTTGGCGTGATATTGCTCACCTCTTCATGGGATAATCGGTCCTTACCGAAGTGTGAAAGACGCTTGTGAGCAATTGCGACACAAGTGCATAGTATGTGCTCGGTCGTTTCATATGCCGAATCACATAATCTGCAGTTTCCACTTTCCTCTTTTCCCATTTTCCACAAATGGTATCGGAGGGCACAGTGCCCTGTCATGAGTCCGGTGAAAGTTCTTAGCTCGTTCCTTGTGAGTTCAAGCACCTTGTGGCTGTGATCGAGTTTCATGAGTCGTTTTGATTGACGTAGACCTGGTACATTGTTCTAATGCTTGCGTCTTTTCTCCTCTTCCCATTTTTGCATCGCCTCTCTTCTGTGCGCCATGGGGAGTCCACAAAACGGCTGTGGTCTTATAGGAGTGGCATTTGCACCTCTTTTTGCGAATTCATCGGCCACTTCGTTGCCTTTAATATCCCCGTGCCCTGGGACCCACATGAGGGTCAACGAGTTGTTCTTCGCCAGTTGCGAGAGGGATCTTCGACATTCCCAGACAGTCCGTGAGCCGTGACTATAGGCTCGAATGGCCTTTAATGCGGCTTGGCTGTCTGAGCAGATGTATATATGTGCGCCATTTAAGTGCCTGTCAATGCATTCTCTAGCGCACATATCAATTGCATTCGCTTCCGCTTGTAAAATCGTGGGCGTCGTACCTAGTGCCATGAAGCTCGTGTGGTTTTGGTTAGGACCATAAATGCCTATTCCAATACCTTTGGTATTCTTGGCACCATCCGTGTACCAGGCTGATATTCCTCGTCCAAACTTCTTGACTCTCATCAAAGCCGTTTTAGGGTCCTCGATTGACACCCTAAACGGTAATTCGAATTCGAGTTTCCTGGGCATGATGTCCGTCGGTTTGGACAGAAGGACCGGGTCGATTTGCTGCACTATTTCTAAGTGTCCTGTCCAGTCCCCCGGCAGTGTTTTCTTCCTCTGTGATGCTTAGACATGCTAAACGTTGAAGCCTAGTTTTTGGGTCTTTGGCCACCATTCAAGGGCAGCATAGGTGACAGTGGGAATCACCGCCGTTCTATACAGCCAATACGTAATCTTGGGCTTTAATCCCCAGGTTTTCTTCATAAGCCGCCGACAGGTCCAAAGCGACGTCGTTGCCATCGCCATGATTTTATCGGCATGCTGAAGTCAGTATGGTATCCAGAATTAAACCCAGATACTTTACTTCGTTGGAGAGATTTATCTCTATTCCATTCAGCGAGGGAGCCTTTATGTGCAGCTTCCTTCTACGCGTGAATGGAACTATGATCGTTTTATTCGGGTTGATACCTAGTCCTTCCCGAACACACCAGTTACTGATACTATTCAGTGCTTTTTGCATTAGGATTGTAAGAATACCTTCATGCTTGCTCCTGATTATTACGGCGATGTCATCTGCATGGCCTTGGGTTATAAAGCCCTTTCCATGCAGTTAATCCAGGAGTCCATCCACCACTATTGACCATAGTGTGGGGGACAAAACTCCTCCCTGAGGACACCCCTTTGTTATAGACATGGATACCGTAGATCCTGCTAGAGAAGCCGTTACTAGTCGGCTTTGAAGCATTACCTCCACCCATCTTATCGTGGAAGGATATAGTCCTTTATTTATAGCCGCTTGTTTTATTGCAGAAAATGAGGTGTTATCAAAGGCCCCCTCTATGTCTACAAATATTCCGATTGCTATTTCCTTGTGTAGGATGTCTCGTTCTGCCTCTTTGACGAGGTGATGTAGAGCATCGACGGTAGATTTGACAGCTTGAAATGCGAATTGCTTGGCATTTAACGGTGTTCTTATAAGTGAGTCACCCTTTATGTGCTCGTCGATTATTTTCTCCATAGCCTTTAGGAGAAAAGAGGTTAGGCTGATGGGTCGATATGATTTAGGTTCATCTAGAGGCCTATTGCCCATTTTTAGGTATAAATACCACTTTTGCCTTCCTCCACAACTGGGGTATATACCCTAGTGCATTGCTTGCTTTATATATCTCCCTGAGTCCTGGAGAAATTGTATCCAATCCGCGCTGGAGTAGCGCGGGGATGATACCGTCCATTCCTGGGGATGTATATGGCTTGAAACTGTTTATGGCCTAAGTCATTTTGCTGAGCGTGAATATTTTCCCGCTAAGCAGCGGCTGTCACGATTGGAGCAGTTAGCCACTGTGTCGGTATTGGCTGCATTTGTGTTTTTAGTCAGTACTTTCGATCCCGGAAAGTGAGTACCTAGGAGTAGCTCTAAACTTTCTTGTTGATCTTTGGTGTGACTGCCGTTAGCTCGTTTTAAGATGCCGACCGCATTGGTATGATCCTATGATAGGACCTTTCGGAGTCTATTTGCTTGGGTCAGATTGTCAATCCCCTTCCAGTAGACCTTCCAAGCCTTTCGTTTAGACTCCCTCAGTTGCTTATTGAATTCAGTCAGAGCTTGTCTGTAGGCTGACCAGTTGCCTGTTTTCTTAGCTCTGTTGGAGGACTTCCGAGAGGAACCAAGAACCAAGGAACGTTTCTCGAGAAGTTTACCTTCGTTACCGGGCAGCTTTTCTCATAGGCTGCTACAATGGTATTGCTTAAGTGTAGTGAGGCTTTTTCTAACTCCTCTATGGTAGCGATGTTGTATTGGAGGCCTTGAAGTTCGGACACTAGACACTCATTAAATATGTCCATTCCGTTTTTCGCGGCACTCTGCACTCTGCTATTTCCGTACTCCGAGCTTCCATAACGAACACGATCATTTGATGGTCCGACATGGAGGGCTTTGAGAGTACACGCCAATTTTTTATCAATTGCGCGCCGTACGCTGTGGCTAAGGTCAAGTCAAGTACCTCTTGCCTTATTGCGTTTATAAACGTGGGTTTATTTCCCCTGTTTAAGATGTCTAGATTGCTAGCGCATACATAATCAAGAAGGTACTTACCCCTGTTGTTGACATCTGAGCTGCCCCATACTGGGTGGTGCGCATTAGCGTCTCTTAAATTTATTTATTGCTTCACAAGAGTATTGCAAAGTACATATGAACTTATTCTAACTTAAACTAACCTATATTTACCCTCCCAGGATTTAGGTATACAGTGGTAAGAAAACAACCCGCGAATTAAAAACTTTATTCCGCCCTCACAACAATTACTCTCCTTAATATTATTCCTCTTCGTTTTGAGCAGCTACTAACAGCTACTCGATCCACCGTTAGCTTCTTGAGCTTGCCCTTTCTTCTCTTCTTTTTCGCTCTTCTCTCTTCTTGCTTGTGGTAACGGATACGTCACCAGTAGCTACTCAATCCACCATTAGTTTACTCTACATATATGTTCTCTTCTACTTCTCCCTTCTTTCTTCCGGTACGCTCATGCATCGGTAGCTACTCAGTCCACACCCGATTTTGCGCATGGTCGATTTGCTTCTTCTTCATTCTTCTTTCTTCCACGTACATGTCGCCGAAAACTACTCAATTCACTACCTGCTGTTGACATGTCGGTTTCCTCTTCATGCTTCCTTCACTATTCTCGAATGTTCATGCCACCGGATGCTACTCAGTCCTCACCCGATGTTCTTTGCATCTTCGGTTGATTGCCACCAACGGCTACTCGATCCACCATCGGTTTACCTTGCATGTTGATTTCCGCGTTTATTTTGCCGCTGCCTTAATACCATTTTTGTCGCCGATTTGTATTTGAAGTGAGCCCGTGCGTACAGCAATCCACACAAGAGCACGCAATTTAGCCCGGTTTGAGTTTATCTATTGATTCCGCGAACGAATTTTTTTTTTTCCAAAATGCGTGTTCTCTTCTTAAATTTACCAACTCATTATAATTATCGGGCCACTTTAACCCAGCCATA
This sequence comes from Ontholestes murinus, assembly GCA_963969525.1. NCBI lineage: Eukaryota > Metazoa > Arthropoda > Insecta > Coleoptera > Staphylinidae > Ontholestes > Ontholestes murinus. The sequence goes on from OZ018397.1 coordinate 15,232,498, forward strand.
ACTAGTTCCCCATGGGCCCTGTCTCGTTGTTCCTGTGTAAGTGAGCATGAAAACATTACGTGTTCCTCGCTATCTATCCCACCTCCTCATTCGCAGTTTTCTGTATCTGTTTTTCTTATCTTTTTTAAGAATTTATTAAAATTTCCATGCCCTGTCATTAACTGTGTCATTTCCGCGGTTATTATAACTGTAACGTCTTGTATTTTAAATATTGTCCTGAAAAAATTAAATGTAATCCTTCCCTTAGTCGAATTTATCCACGTATCGTTCCACCTAGTTTTTATTTCCTTCTGAATTAAATTTTTCGCGTAGGAGAATGGGGCCTTACTATAAACACATTGAATATCTCCCGTAATGACTCCGGCGGCTTCCTTCGTGAGTTTGTCTGCTCTTTCGTTCCCTAGAGTCCCTACATGTTCTTTAGTCCAAAAGAATTTAATTGATTTTTCGCGCATATCTTTAAGTAATTGATCTATTTCTACCATTAATTCCGTTGGTTTATGCATTGATCTAAGTACATGAAGTGCCGCCTTAGAAACAGATATCACGTGCCATTAGCATTAGCTTCGCAGCCCATGATAAGATGTTTCCCATTCCTGCGGCACCAGTCCGTGAGGTTCTTTACTGCCTCTGCTGGTGGGTTGTCTTCGTCCCCTGGAAAGTAGGCTGAGGCAAATACAATTTGCCTCTTGAACGAACTGTGGATTGGGAGCATAATTAGTATCTTTCCTGAAAATCAGGGCGGCCCGTGGTCTGCCGCACGTAGTATTACATACCAGATAGTACGATGGGTTCTAAAGTCCTTTAATCGCCCCTCCGTGTACCCAGGGCTCTTGAATTAGCCCTATTTGGACGTTCCCCCTAGCCAGCCTGCTGCTTAAGGCACTTGATGCTGCCTTTGAGTGCTGCAGGTTGATTTGGAGGCACTGCCACTTACCCTTCATTTTTGGCCTTGGAATGACCCCCACCTCTGGCATCCTTCAGTTTATCCTGGGGCACAATCCTGCCCTTTGGACGCACATCAGCCTGCTTCTTGGGTGGACGCTTGGTCAGGCTTTCCCTTAGAGCCTTTCTGATCTCTGGAGGCTTGTTGGCCTCTTCGGAACCAGTTGCGGATTGCAACGGCGGATTTTTACCCTGATCTGATTTTTGCAGTAAGCAATTTGTGTTCTTCTGGAGACCACTTTTTCCTGCCTGACCTTTAATAGTGATTCAGAATTCAACAGCTCGTCGAAAAAAAGTTCGTAGTTTAACAATTTGAAGTTATCCACAAATGCATCTCATCTCTTCATACAATTCGGGCTCTAAGGCAGCGACAGCAAATATCGAAAGAAGACAGGCTGAAAGACCTACCGTCGATAGCCAAGAAGAGGACGACGAAGAAGCATTATAATTGTTATGTTTTATTATTATAATACTATATTTAATAAAGATATTTATAATTGCAAGATCATGTATGATATATTATAGAGAGTAAGGATAATAATTTAAAATTAAAATTATTATAATAGCACCACATATATTATCTTGTAGATTTTAAATAAAAAAAATAAGCAATAATTATACTATGTAATTTACTTTTTACTTCATTAACTGATATTACATATATATATGGACCAAAACCCTAAATTGCGTTCCCGTTGAAGCCGAAATTAGACAAGAGTGGTCAATTTCGAAGATTTCCCCAGAACTTCATATGCGGCCCAAATTACTTAAGATTTCCGCCCCGCTTTCTTTTATTGTTCGAATATTTTAGTTAATCAACTGGCCTGCCCTGCTCCCCAAATTACATTCGCCTAGACGCCATCGCATACATCCCTAGGAGGCGCCGATGCTTCGATCCGGCATTTAATTCATTTAAGAACACTGATATTTAATAGGGGACCCAATTTAATTAAAAAATAATTTACGACGGTGTCAGCCATCGCGAAATTTCATCAGCATTATTTACTTGTAAAATAATTAAACAAGTTTTTATCGTTACTGCCATTGCTCCCTGGAAAAGTAAATATGACGAGTTGGAAGGAGTGAGGGAGAGCGAAAAAAGGGGTTGAAATTTCCAGCATTCCCCCGTTTAATAGCAACAGACTGTTTGATGCCATTACAGACGCCATAATTTCCTATAGTTTATACGTCTGTTATGTTTTGTCGGAATATTTACAGACATTAAATAATACATTCACACAAACAACTTTGTGTATTCCTTAATATTTCTATTTATTTATAACATTATTAAGCTAATTATACAATGTATTGTTTAGAATAATGATATTAGGGAAATAATTACACAATTACTGTTCATTTTTAAAATGATTTATAGTTATAGTTTTTTTTTTAATAATCGGTTTAATAATGTTGTATATAAAAAGATATACTAATTTATTGATTTAAACCGATATATTGCATAACTCTCGGTGGCATTCATGAACTAATTTCAATTTATTATTCGTATCTGAAGTTACTGCGTGATGGAAAAAACCTGTACTTAATAACGCAATAAATATTCGTTTCACAAATACGTCGATCTTATATCTCCGTGACTAACATAAAGCCGTGATTTATATTCAGATTTGCAAAATCCCTTAAAACAGCTGCTGGCCCGATGCCTGTGTTACATTTTTCTTTCATCTTCAGCGAACTTTGCCACCACTTCGCCCCCGGGGAACTTTTTAATGAAACGCGCAAGTGCAACAAAAATAACTAAGAAATTACGTAATTACATTCCGGCAATCCCTTTATGTGGACGCGAAAAAGTTTGCAGTTTAAAAACGGGATTATTGTAAGAAAATATGCAGATTAGTACGAGAATTAATGATATCCCACTGTCGACCTTATAGTGATTAAATTTGTCCTAAAAAAATTAAATAATTTATTTTCCAGCAATCATCAATCATTAGGGCCTAATAAAAAAAATATTGATCGTTTATATAAAAATTATTAATTATAAATATTTCTAGTATTTGTTGTTACTACAAATCATACCATTACTAAATGATAATTTATGGCAAAACACTAAAATAAACTTTTATCATTAAAGGATATTTTAAGTTTTTGTCTATTAGATCAACGACATGCTTACATTATGTTACACACGAATAAATTTACAGTATTTTAAGCATTACTAATCTCATAATAAATTATGTCTAAACGTAATGGCCTGCTGCCATTTATATAGGATTAGGAGAATGAAGAATTGCACATAGAAAACCATAGGTATTTCCCTCTTCATACATGTAAAATTAATCTTTTTTATTTATCTGTAAAATTTAATCGATTATATAAAATCAATATTTTTTTTTTTGATTTCTCTGAAATCTTTTGAAAGAAACTTTTATTGTGATATTATAAATTCAGTTTTCCTGTTTCCTGAAAATTTGAAACGAAATAAATGATTCACTCGACTGGCGGTATCGGAAGTTGTATGAAAAGTAGTTATTTCCGGAAAGCGTTAATTATGTCGGTGAATTATATTGGGCGCCGCCAAACCAAACACTGAAACAATTAACGCCATAAATACAGGCACTGAGAGATTTTAATGTCGGCCCTTTGATAAATGCAGCACTTAGAAAACGGTTTTAAAGTTTCTTTCCATTCGGGTTAAACCCTTCAAAGTGCAATGATTTATCTTATTCACAGAATTGTGGAGCGGCGACTTCTACTTGCAATAACGATTTTCAACACGCAGCAGAGCAACAGTCAACCGCTAAAACTGAACTGGTGGATGTTTAATTAAAAGTTCGAGCCGTTTTATATATTAAAGTTAATTTATAAAGTAATATTATATTGCCATAAACGTACTTAGTATATATTAAAATATTATCGTTGACTGTTTTATTAAATGATGATGATTAAATATAGAAAAGGTATTTAATTTCTATGGGTAACATGAAATATTTGTTTTCTTATTTATTATACTTTTGTTTTATCTACATCCAAATACATAAAACATGAATGGGAATAATAAAACGAATCTTAAACTCACCTTGTATTCCCGGTAATTGAGATTTTTTCCTTTATTACCTATGTATAGTATTCTACAATTATGGGCACTAAAATAATGATTAGAGGTTACATAATGTTTAACAAAGCCAATAGAAAGTTTATAATTATAATCAATTTTCTTTTAATCCTATTTTAATCGTAACGATCTTCCCGTTTGTCCTACGTAAAAAGCGTCACATCTTCACGAGTTATCTCATATATTCCACACCTTTTCATTTTATTGTTTTCTGTTTTTATTTTATTATTTATTATCAGTTTTCCTAAATTGATGGAATTAGTCATTATGATATTGTAATCGTAACTCTTTAATGTGTTCTTGATTTTTTGAGAGAGATTTTTTACGTACTCCAATCTTTTCCGATTTATTTTCTGTGATATATTTGCATTATAAAAGTATTTTTGACGCTGTTTTTGTTCTTTTCATTTTAATCATATGATCAATTATTTGTTCATTATAACCATTATTAATAGCTATACTTTTAAGGGTTTTCAATTCAATTTGGTAATCTAGGTTATTAAAGGGGATATTGAGCAACCTGTGCAAGAGAGAATGAAAGGCACTGCATTTAATTTGATTGTGTTAATTTGAATTTTCTGGATTGATTGTATCTGTGTAGATTTATTTTCTAAATATCTTTTTTCAAATACTGAATACAAAATCGTTGAGAAAAGTAGATTTTTTCTGCATAGCAACACTTTTCCGCATGGATACACTTTTATTTATTTATTTATTTATTATATTATATTAGTAAAACATAGGTCATAAAATTAAGTTGACAAAATCCCCTACATGATCTAAATTTAAAATTATACTTTGAGTATACAATTTATGTCTTAGATATTTAAAAAAATAATTTGTACCATTTCCAGCCTGTCAACAAAACGTCTAAAATGTGGTGACCAAATAATACTGCAATATTCTTAAACTGAGCGCACTAATGTGACAAATAAAACAGTTAAGCTACGTACATTTGTAAAATCCTTTGTTATGCGTTTAAGAAAGCCAAGCATTTTATTGGCTTTAGTTATTACGGTTTCTATATGATAAGAGAACGAAAGCTTTTTATCCAAATATACGCCTAGATCTTTAATCGTGTCTATATGATCTAGGTTATTATTATCCAAATTGTAAATGACAGGGGAACTATTTACTTTCCGAGAGAACAACATTACGTGGCATTTGTCTATATTTAATGTCATATCATTAATGACACATCAAGTATTTATAGTATCCAAATCCTTTTGAAGTATTGCAGAGTCAATATTCGAGGAAATTTACTTGAATATTTTAACGTCATCTGCAAATAGTAATAGAGGCGATCTTATTCCAACAGATATATCGTTTATAAAAATATTAAACAAAAGGAGACCTAAGTGAGATCCTTGAGGGACACCAGATGTTGCGTAAAATGGATCTGATAAAAAACCATTAATGCGAACTTGCTGAGTGCGACTCTTTAAATAGGATCCGAGCCATTTAAGGATGGAACCACAAATGCCATACTTTTCAAGTTTAACTAACAAAAGTTCAATGTTTACCTTATCAAATGCCTTACTAAAGTCCATATATACTGAATGAACTTCAGCCCCCTCTTCAAAAGATTGCAATATAAAGTTAGTATATAAAAAAAGATTCGTGTCAGCTGATCTACCACTCATAAATCCATGCTGTTGAGGGATAATGATGTTTTTAAAAGAATTAGATATGTCTTTAACAATTATAGATTCAAAGACTTTTGGTATCACTAAAAGAATGCAGACCGCCCTGTAATGTTTAATGTTGTTTTTGTCTCCTGCTTTAAAAATAGGTTGAACAAATGAAGACTTCCATAGTGAAGGAAATATCCCTTGAGATAATGACATAGAAAATAAAATATACAATGGCATAAATAACGAGGAATTACACATATTAAGTAAGAGCGGAGGTATACCATCAGGCCCAGCACTACAATTAATATCAACATTTTGCAACGCCGTCTCGATTTCTGATGGAGGAACACTTATTTCAGATATATCTAAGTTTGATTCAATATTATTTTGACATGAAGTTGGATGTTTTTTATTATATACTGATGAGAAATATATTGCAAATTCATTAGCAATGCTTTTGCCGTCGTTCACATTCTTTTCATCATGACACATAGACAAAGGTAGTTTACCTGCTGCCGATTTATATTTGACAAATTTCCAGAAATAACTTGGATTTCCAAGCTTCTGTAATGTAGTTGTGATAACAGAGTTTAGTAAGAGCTCGAAATGCTTTCCTAAGATCTGAAAATTCTTTATAATCAGTTTGTATATTTGATACTTTAAATCTTTTATTAGCTTCACGTTTATGACGTACAAGATGTCGAAGTTCAGAACTAAACCAATGAAGAAATTTAGGTTCATATATAACTTTTGATGGAACAAATTGTTCAAAACAATCAAACAGAATATTGTAAAATAAATGTGTAGCAGTATCAACATCCGTTATATCTAAAAATATCTGATTCCAATTAATAGATAAAAAGTAGTTATTAATAAGAGAATAAGGAGCATGTTTAAAATCATATACAACAGTAAAATCTGATGTTACGTAGTCGGTGGTATTAGTTGAATAAACAATATTAAGAGAGGGATGATATGTATCGCAAGTAATTGAGGGATCACATTTTGAAATGGTTTCAACCGAGTTCGTTGAGAAACACAAATCCAATATACCGCCCTTATCGTTTAAAATATTGTTATATTGAGAAAAACCATACAGCGCATAACCATCACACACAACACTTTCACTTGCACTTTTAGCACTCGAGCTACTTCTAGCGTTAACTGGAAACAGTCCCTCGAAGTCATCAACTTCCTTCCATTGAAGATCAGGCATATTGAAATCACCCATAACTATGATATTTGATTCACTATTGCCATCACAGATTTCTGATAGAGAATGCAAATGTGATTAATAAACCTCAACTCCTGAGCTTGGTGGTATGTATACACATCCCAAAACATATTGGTCATTATTGACAAATACCTTTACCCAAACTTCCTCCGTGTTGGAATTTGTAATAACGGGAAATGATTTAAATGTGTTCATTACAGCGATGAGGACACCACCACCACGAAGTTTAGAACTATTTATCGAAGAACGATCTCTACGATATACACTATATCTACTATCAAAAATCTCAGAGTTAGAAATCCCCAGCTCCAACCAAGTCTCTGTAAGTAGTATGATAGGATAATCTTCAGAGGCTACCGAACAATAAAAATAACTTAATTTAGTTCTAAGCCCTCTCACGTTTTGATAGTAGATAGTAAAATTGTTCAGACATTTGGTTTTGGTGGTATCGCCTTGGAGAAATTTCCTGTCATGGGTGGTTTATTAACCCGCCTTGGAAAAAACTATTTAACAGCAAGACCAGCAGGCCATAAAGTAGAGTCTAACAATGTCCTAACAAGTGATTCTTTAACACCTAATTTCTAGGATAATAAAATGTATTAAAATCCTTTAGTTCGTTGTAGAAAATTAAATAATAAATTTAAAAATACGAAAACATTTCGTGAATCTACAACAATGAGTTTGAATTGAATTATTTAATTGCTTTTACTAATTTATTTTAATTACATCAACTTAAATTAATTTTTTGTTCCAAATTTATCATAATATAGTCATTCACAAATTATTTAACGTACATTATATCATTTTTAGCTCATTTTACAGAAAGAAATACGTTCAAACTAGTGTTGCTTTGATAGTTGTACTATTTGTAACACGCAAATTAATTTGTATTATTCAATGTCTGTCGAAGTATTAGCTAGAGAAGTAGTTGTTTCAAATTAATTTGTTTTGTAGTCTTTTTTTTTTTTTTTTTTTTCTCCTCACGAGGTGGTGTCGCTTAGCGTCCCTGCACTGCGGTCTCCGTGGTCCTTTTGTGCGCCTCTGGCTGTTTTACTCCTTTTGAACTCCTGTATCTTCTAAGAAGTCCAGGAGTTTCTGCCAGGGGATATTCTTTAGCTGTAGTCTACAGGAAGCATGGGCTTCCCGAGTTTCGCCTTGCGTTCTTGTTTGTATGCTTCGCAAGTGCACAGTAGGTGTTCGGGAGTTTCCTCTTCTTCCAGACACCCACGGCATAGGGGGCTTTTCTCAATGCCCATCCTATGTTTGTGCTTGTTCAGGTCACAGTGTCCAGTGACTAGTCTTGTGATTTTTCTTAGTTTCAGTCTGCTCAGTCTAGACAGCTTAAACATGCTTTCAGGTACCGGACCATCTAGGAAGAGTCTTGTATGCCTCATTCCATTTTGGTTTTGCCATGCCTTTTTGTGCTCCTCTGCTAACTTGCGTCGGATTATTTCCTTTCCGGTTTCATGGGGTATACCGAAAGCGGGTTCAGGTCTTATGAATTCACCTGTTGCTCCTTGTTTAGCCAGCAAGTCGGCCCCCAAGTGTCCAATAATTTTTTGGTCCTTGGGTACCCATACTAGCTGTGATTCTCTTGTTGTCGCCAGTGCGTCCAGTCTGTTTATGCAAGTCATGACCAGCCTGGACTGCACTATCGGTGAGGCTAGCGCTTTTATGGCTGCCTGGCTATCTGTCATAATGGTAATTGGTCCTTTTTTAAGTCCCGATTCCATTAAGTGATGAGCACACCAGTCAATGGCGGCTATTTCGGCCTGGAAGATAGAGGCATGCTTCCCCAGAGCAATCGCGAATTGTTTGCTCCGGTTGCAGCCTCCATAGATACCAGCCCCGGTTCCTTTAGAATTTTTGGCCCCGTCTGTGTACCAGATGGTTCCTTTACTCGTTCCCGGGTATGTTCCATTTGTCCATTCACTCCGCTGTGGTATGATCGTTTTGAATCTGCGGGATGGGTGTACGATTTTGGTGAAATCGGACCTCATTGTTTGTAGTCTTAGTAAGACTCATTGTTGTAGATTCACGAAGTGTTTTCGTATTTTTAAATTTATTATTTAATTTTCTACAACGAACTAAAGGATTTTAATACATTTTATTATTCAATTATGCTCTTAGTGGGTATTTTCCTTAATCCCGAACGTAATTATTTCCGTAGAATTCAGTAATCCATCTCAGGTATAAATTCAGACCCTCAGTCGGTTATATTTCATTATTGTGTCAGTTGCCGTACATATCTGAGTAAGTTATTTATATTTCATTATATTTTTATTTTAGTAAACGTTTTTTATTTATATTTGAAATCAATTTTATAATAAAGCTGTACTGAAGAGATCGAGAGATCGAAACACGTGTCTGCAGATGGTTATAAATTGAGTATTGAATTATTTAATTGCTTTTACTAATTTATTTTAATTACATCAACTTAAATTAATTTTTTGTTCCAAATTTATCATAATATAGTCATTCACAAATTATTTAACGTACATTATATCATTTTTAGCTCATTTTACAGAAAGAAATACGTTCAAACTAGTGTTGCTTTGATAGTTGTACTATTTGTAACACGCAAATTAATTTGTATTATTCAATGTCTGTCGAAGTATTAGCTAGAGAAGTAGTTGTTTCAAATTAATTTGTTTTGTAGTCTTAGTAAGACTCATTGTTGTAGATTCACGAAATGTTTTCGTATTTTTAAATTTATAATTTCTAGGAACTTATGTCTTCATTTCTCATAAGTTCGAAGCATTTCACGTCTTTTATATCCAGAACATTATGAACATAGTCCAGGACCGAGTCTACAGTTGAAACTGGACTACACCTTCCGATATAAATCCATTGGCGTCTCTCCGCAGATATAAATGTGCTTGTATCCATGCCGGCACTAGCAATATGTCTACTACCAATAATTATTTTATTTTGAGTTTGAGTTTGGGTAATATTGTGTTCAACTACGGTGTTGTCTGATGAAGATTTAGACCTAGTTCTGTTACTGACTACAGAGTTAGATTTATCAGTAGCTTTTTTAATTTTTTTGATATCTATTTTATTAGCTGTTGTAGTTGGCTGCTTACATTTTGAAGGCTCGACTGGATTACATTGCATTGGAGACGGACTGAGCTTCGATAAATCAAACGTTGAATTTGAGTTATCTCTGTTGGCATTGAGAATGTTTAGGATGGAATTAAGCAGCAGTGAGTGTTGTTCTACTTTAATAAGAACATCTTTTATATGATTATTTGCACTACTTTTATTTACTATTACTCAATGTCAGTGTCAGTTACATATATGGAGTAATATATACAACACACGTACTATCGGTAATTATAACCTAATTTTTATATGTCAGTGTCAAAAATGAAATCGCAAACAGATTTATAATTGTTGTTATATGCAGTATGTGAAATGCGCTTTTACACACTTGTTGTACAATAGTATATTGTATAATGAGCATACAATGATACCCATTGCCCGTATGAAATTTTCATACGAGTGGGCAATGGTCATTGTATGCGAATTGTACACTGTACTTTTTCTACGATTATATATATGAATTAAAAAAATCAAATATAGATTTCTACTAATTGACATTGAACAAATTTTTATTTATTAAAAATGTACGTGATATTGATACAGTTATGAAATGTTCTTGGAGATCATGTATATGATGGAACATTTACCGTAGGGTTTAATTTTGTAACAAAACTACTCTTACTATTATAACTTACCATTATTTTGCGTAAATTTCAACACACTCGCAATTTTATTTTGACGTTTAATTTCACGTCAGAAAAGTCAACTCAAAAATCAAATTTTATAATATTCGTATAATATTTGCGTGTAATTGAAAAACGTTATTTTTTTTAATTAAGGAAATAATAATAATAATAATAATCTTTATTCCGTAGACCATATAGTGTACACAATATACATTTATAGTATTGGAAGCGTCAATATACAAACTTAAAGTATTATTTTCCTACATAATATCATCACATAAATTACAAAACAATTTTTCACATGTATTAATTATAAAAAACGTTTAGTCTGATTCAATATTAATATTATTAATACTATGTTATTGTAATATCCCACTCCTGTTTAACTATTGTAGCACTAGTGCTCCAACAGTAATATTGTAACACTAGTGTTACAATATATATATATATATATATATATATATATATATATATATATATATATATATATATATTGTAGCACTAGTGCTACAATGGTTGCTATGACAATGAATATATAATATATACATAACATACAATGTACTATATTGTATAATCAAAAAGTAACCTACAATTATGTTATTTCATTATAGGAGTAGAAAAATAACTATTATGACAATGTGTTATTGACTGTTTTTGAAATGGTTTAGTCGAGAAAGTTGATGCTATTGTTTATTTATTTTTCTACTGTAAATTGAATGCTTTTATTTAAGGAATACATATAAATGTTTTGCTAACATGTCTAATTCTCTGAAAGATCCGGTCCAAATACAAAAAAATGTCGTCTACGTATCTTGACCAATAATATAAAGGTTGAGTTTTTTTAGATGTTCTCTATGGGGATCTCGAAAACTATAAGAGATATAGAAACGGTTGAATGGGGAAAGAAGTGTAGATTTGCGAGACGAATAAAATTCCACTTTCAAAGTTTTCAAAAAAGTCAAGGGTAACTAGATATTTTGAAAAAAGTAAAAAGTGTCAATTTTTTCAAATCAATATATCTCGGTTATTCTAACAGATAGAAAAAAACTGTAAAGGACAAAGTTTTAGATAATTTTATGCAGATTAATAAAAAATAATCACAAAATTTTTATTGCCATTATTTTCCGTGATACGATGCAAACTTATATTTTCTTAATGAAAACCATGGCCTTCTGTATGTGATATAAACACATTTGTCAAGAGGATAATATGTTTCTTACAAAAAATTTTTGAACAGATGAATCACGATTCACTAATTGTGGTATTTTTAATCGCCACAACAATGAACATAGATAAATTCTAGAGAATCAACGAGAAGTTTCACAGAGAAAACTACAAATTAAATTTTTTAAATCTTTTGTATGAGGCCATAGCCAACTATGGTTTCCATTTAAAAAAATGTAAGTTTGCGTCATATCTCGGAAAATAATGGCGATAAAATTTTTCTGATTATTTTTTATTAATCTACATACAATTATCTAAAGCTTTCTTTTTTACAGTTTTTTTCTATCTAATATAATAACCGAGATATATTGATTTGAAAAAATTGACACTTTTTACTTTTTAACACTTTTTTCAAAATATCAAGTCTAGTCACGGGTAACTGACTTTTTTTGAAAACTTTAAAAGTGGAATTTTATTCGTCTCATAAATCTAAACTTCTTTCCCCATTTAACCGTTTCTCTATCTCTTATAGTTTCCGAGATCCCCATAGAGAACATCTAAAAAAACTCACCCTGTATATGTTTGCTTTCAGACTGCATTAATAATTTATTTTCAAATTGATCTATATATATGCCAGCTAATAATGGTGACGGAGGTGATCTCATTGGAAATCGATCTGATTGGGTGTATATTTTATTAATGAATTGGAAGTAAAATTCTTTAATAACAAAAATGGGGAAATGGCTGGAACATAGATTCCTGGGGTCAAAATATGATGATTTAATACAACTTATCTATATCCAAAAATTTACAGTTAAGCCGGAATTTGTCTTCAAAGTTCCAAATTTTTTTATTTCTTTTGTTTATAACAATTGAACGCTTTATTCGATTTGAATGAAATTAATTATTAATAACTACCCTAGTATAATTCATCATTTAAGTTATTATGGATATTAGTGATTAACAGGAAATATAGAAAACAGTAGTACCATCACTTAAAAACTAAAATATTTTTTTATTAGTGTATCCAATAAAAACTAAAAAAAAAATACTACTTAAAAGAGAATTTGATTTTGAAACTTTTTTGTCTTAATAAAATTTGGTATCTTGTACGGTTTTCGCACAAAAAAATAAAATATATTTTTTTATCTAGTAAAAACAAAATCTAGTTTTCCATCAAATCGAAAATAAATGCTTTTCGTGGCCGTCATTGTTTAAAAAATGTAAATTATGTATAATAATAATTATTTAGTGTCTTTTAACAATTAATTTTTAACTTTATTATAGTTCATAAATATTCACATTTGCAGCAAAGAGATCTTGCTTGTATTAGCATTTTGCAAAGAAAATTGTTTAAAAATGTTGTTTTGATTTATTCTATCAATTAATATTATTTAATTTTTATATTCAATTGAATAAGTTGATTTACTTATTAATGAGTGCAAATATGCATACTATATTCATATTTTATTTTTTTTTGTGCAAAAACCGTAAAAGATATCAAATATTATTAAGATTTTAAGTTTTAAAATTAATTGGTCTTTCGAGAAATATTTTTTTAGCTTTTATTGGATGCACCAATAAAAAAATATTTTAGTTTTTAAGTGGTGGTACTACTGTTTTTTATACTTCCTGTCAATCACTAATGACCATAATAACTGAAATGATGTATTATATTTATTCAAATCGAATAAAGCGTTCAATTGTTATAAACAAAAGAAATATATTTTTTTGAAACTTTGAAGACAAATTCCGGCTTAACCATACATTTTTGGATATAGATAAGTTGTGTTAAATCATCATATTTTGACCCCAGGAATATATGGTTCAGCCATTTACCCACATTAACGGGACACCCTGTATATTTCAATTCAGTTTGATATATTTTGGTTGGATCTAGTTTTTTATTGGTGACAATATCTAATTTTAGTAGTTCTTCAGTCTTTCGCATGTATTCCTTTTTATTTAATATAGTTATGGTATTAATTTTATCTGCTTTGTACAAGATTACGTTATTATTATTTAGTTTATTTTTAATGTTAGTTATTGCTTGTTTATCTCCTTTGTGAGTTTTACTTTTAAAATGTGATTTTTTATGTTTTAATTAGTTTTGCTACGTTATGTTTGTTTGAGATTCGTTCATCTGTATTGGCTATTTGATTACAAATTATTTCAGAATTAATACCTGCCATTTCTAGTGTTTCTTTTGATGTAATTTAAGGATTATATTTCACACCTTTTTCAATAAGTAAGGGTTCCGCGTTGTCAAAAACTATGTCTGTTAGATTTACAACTCTGGAAAGTTTTGACCGTTTGATTATTATAATTACTGGTGTTCACTATTTCGCGCACTTTTTCACTATTCACTTTAATAATAATAATTCTGGATCTTGAAGTGTACAAACAACTTTTTTCCTAGATTCTTCTCGTGACGTGTAATCGACACAATTGAATTCAATTGGGGTATACTCTGCTAAGTGTTGTGTGTATTAATTTTATGATTTCTGCTATGGTGTCTTGCTGTTAATACCATTTTTTGATTTCTAATAACATTTATGTCTGGTAGGCTAGTTTTACTGCTTTTTTGGACTCCGTTGACTGATGATTTCACTGAATTTTTATATATTGTGGTTTCAGTTTCATCTTTAAGTAGATTTTGTTGAAGATAATGTTCTTGTTTGCTCCTAAGAACTTGATGAGGTTTCGCTTGTACATGGTAATGAGTTTTCCTTTAGTGGTATCCAATATATCTTGTATCTGTTTCTCATTATTCACTTTGTGGAACATTATGTTAATAATAGATTGTTGAAAAAATTCACTTGGTTTGTTTCACTTAAATTTTTATTGTATATTGCCTCCCAAAAATTTCACAAAGAAAACATTCCAGTGAGACCTATAGTTTCATATCTATACGCCCCGACGTATAAACTTTGCAAATTTTTAAATACTATTACCCCACAACTTTTGCATAAATTTTAAACCACAATTTTCAATAAAAATACACATTTTAGACAAAAAAATCAAAATTCATCCATTCCAAACATACCAAAAACAGAACTTAAAAATCAAATACATATTTGTATCAAACAATTTTTCTTCAATTCAATAATAAAATATACATCCATTCAGATGGATTATCATTATTAGCTGAAATATATATGGGTGAATTCGAAAATAAATTATTAACACAGTCTGAAAGCAAACATATATATTTCTAGTTAAGATACATTGACGACATTTTTTTCATTTGGGCAGAATTATTTAGAGAATTAGACATTTTTACAAAACATTTAAATTCCTTAAATAAAAACATACAATTTACATTAGAAACTATACCATCAACTTTTTAGACTCAACCATTTCAAAAACAGTCAATAACTCATTGTCATAAAAGATATTTAATTAAAATTCAAATACAGTGCCTTTTATTCTCTCTTGCACAGGCTGCTCAATATTCCCCTTAATAACATAGATTACCAAAATGAATTGAAAACAATAACAACTATAGCTAATAATAAAGGTATATAAAGAACCACTAATTGATCATATGATTAAAATAAAAAAACAAAAATAACTTCAAAAATATTTTTATTGTATCACTCTTTGCCCGTTCTTGAGTTAAGAGCAAAGTGCAAGTCTCTAATTTCAATTGTAACAAACAATTCTTTTTTTAATTGTCATCGCCGACTCAGACTTTTCTGAGGATTTTTGGATTTTTTATTCTTACGATTCAAATTCAGAAACTTACGCTTTTGCTTTTAACTCAAAATCGGAGTAATACAAGTTTCTAAAATAAATTCTATTAAAATCTGAAAAAATAAATGTAGGTTTAGGAGAAAACAAAAAAGTTCAGAGCAAACAAATTTTAGGAACACCCTGTATAGTATGGTACCAAATTGCAGCACTCTACCATGAAAGGTATTGAAAATATATAAAAAATAGTGTTAAAATTTCTTAAATTTGTTGGCCTGTATCTTAGTCATTTAAAGACATTTATAATATTTTTTTTACGAATCATCATCATTTTCACTGCAGTATATGTTATTAATTTTATTGTCCAAGTCACAGAAACACCCTGTATATACTGTATAGGGAAAATAAAAATTAAGTGAAACAAACAAACTGATTTTTTTCATTATTAACATAATGTTTTACCAAGTGAATAATAAGAAACAAATTCAAGATATAGAAAATAATAAAACTTGTAAAAGTATGTGTAGTGTATGTAGCAAGGGCCACTAGAAAGCTACAGTGGCTCTGCTGGGTCTAAATATAGTAAGTTCCTGTCAAAAGCTGCAAATCAGCAGGGCACCTACGTATCACGAGAACGTACTGAATACTTCACGTGGCGGCGCTGATGATGCTAGGTTGAGAAGGATCGACAGTTAGCTTAGAACACCAGTTATTTGGAAAGGAACACCAGATGGCACATAAACATCTTATGAAGAAAGGCAACGAAAAACCACCTTCATTGTTTTCCTAAGAGAACAATGTGACTCCTTCCCAATCGGTTCTCCGGTGGGAACGAAATTTAAAAAAATTCTAAGAAGAAGTATACGTGAGAAAATAAAGATAGGCACCTGGAACGTCCGTAACTTAGATGAAGCAGGAAACCTGATAAACCTATGTCAAGAAACCATAAGGCTTAACATAAATTTACTAGGTATAGCTGATACATGGTGTCCCGGTTTAGGGAAGAGCGCTAACTACTGGCGATACCCTTTGCTATTCTTATAACCAGCAATTGATGCAACAGATAAATAAATCGAACTGTTTTACTGCGATATAAAACAATTAATACCGTCGACAAAGAAACAACATATAAATGTAATCAAACAAGAACGTTTGCAATACTTGGTTTCAATATTCTAGAACCAAATTGTTTTTATCAACAATAGATTTGGGGCATATTATAAAGACATATACCTACCTTGGTGCAGATGTCCCATCTGATTACTCAGTCCTTCTAGTAACCATCAGGATCAAGCTTGGAAACCCAACCAGGCATCTCCAAAACATATAATTTCTCTTGAGGAGAAGTTAAAACAAGAAGAAATAAGAGATGAAGTTAGAGCTGAAATCTGCTTAAAATTAAGAATAATTTGCTAAGAAACATACCAGAACCTGTCTTAAATAAATAAAATTGTGCCATAGTAGGAACTCCGAGAAGACATATATAGGTTTAAACAGAAAGTGTCGCACTCTCACTAACTGTAACCGGTTCTTTAGAAAGGATTCCAATCAGCTTACTGTAAGATTACTAAACCTCATTTGATATAACTTTAACAATAAAATATTATGACATACCCTGTTAAATACCTTAGAGAAGTCTGTATATATGACATTGATCTGTTTGTAATTCTCCAAGGCATTTAACTGAAACTGTCCGTACTCCAACATATTAGTTATTGCAGATTTCATTAAAAAAATCTTTCTGACAAGCCTAAATAATAATTTTACACACCCATATTAGCTGAATACAATTTGTCTAATAAATCAATGGAAAATGAATGAATGAAAAATATATACATCTTTTCAAGAAATATTAAGTATCAGCAGCAAGACAATCCTTTTTTATTGAAGCATTTTTTTTAATCCTCACGAGGTGGTATCGCTTAGCGTCCCTGCACTGCGATCTCCGTGGTCCTTTTGTTTCTGCCAGGGGATATTCCTTAGCTGTTCTACAGGAAGCATGGGCTTCCCGAGTTTTTTGGTTTTGCCATGCCTTTTTGCGCTCCTCTGCTAACTTGCATTGGATTATTTCCTTTCCGGTTTCATGGGGTATACCGAAAGCGGGTTCAGGTCCTATGAATTCAGCTGTTGCTCCTTGTTTAGCCAGCAAGTCGGCCCCCAAGTGTCCAATAATTTTTTGGTCCTTGGGTAACCACACTAGTTGTGTTTCTCTTGTTGTCGCCAGTGCGTCCAGTCTGTTTATGCAAGTCATGACCAACCTGGACTGGACTATCGGTGAGGCTAGCGCTTTTATGGCTGCCTGGCTATCTGCCATAATGGTAATTGGGCCTTTGTTAAGTCCTGACTCCATTACGTGATGAGCACACCTATTTCGGCCTGGAAGATAGAGGCATGCTTCCCCAGAGCAATCGCGAATTGTTTGCTCCGGTTGCAGCCTCCATAGATACCAGCCCCGGTTCCTTTAGCATCTTGTTTACCCATTGTCGGACTTGTGGGTTAATTCCTCTTTTCTCCGTTCCTGTTGCTATGGAGTTGAAGGTTGTGTTGTCAAACGCCCCTTCAATATCCAGAAGGACCCCTAATGCAACGTCTTTGCATTGTAGGGTCCTTTCGTATCTGCTCACTAGCTGGTGGATTGCTAGCTCGCATGACTTTCCCGCATGGTACGCATATTGTTGACGGTGTAGTGGTGAGTTCTTTAAAACTCCTTCCCGTATGTGCCTGTATAGGGTATGAATAGCACCTTTACAATCCGCCAGCTGCTTGGGATGTATGAAAGGGCAAGGCTTGCTCTGAGGATATCACGTAGTGGTTTCCTCAGCTTTGCTATCCCATTTTGTAGCATGATAGGATATATCATGTCAGAACCTGGTGATTTGAATGGTTTGAACGTGTTACTTCCCCACTTAACGTCACCTGGTCTGATTATCATTTTCGCTGTTTCCCAGTCCCGTTTTGGAGCCCCTACGTTGGGCTCGCTTAGGTCCTCGGAAACAGGATTGTCAAGTATTGCAGAACCCGGGAAGTGCGTCTGCAGTAATACCTGCAGGGTCTCTTCTACTGAGTCTGTGTACTTTCCATTTTTGGTCTGCAGGGAGCCGATGTTCCCAGCATGATCTTTGCTGAGCGTCTTGTGTAGACGGGAGCTTGTGGGTTCACTTTCTATGTCCCTACAGAATTTTTGCCAAGATTCCCTCTTGGCTTTTTTAATGGCTTTTTAAATCTCGCAATTTGCGAGAGGCAAGTGTTATGTCAATTACTTCGCTTCACACCGCGTTTGCGAACGTAGGTACATTTCCAAAATTTACGATTTCAATGTCATTTTCTAAGATAAAGTTTCTCACCTGGACCATTACTATTTCTCTTATTTATCATTCCAGATTTAAACATTAAAGAATGGAGTGTGGTAAATGAGTTGCAGTTAAATGTAGAGAAGTGTAAATGTATGACGTTCTCCAGAACAGGGAATAAGATAATATTTAATTACTTAATAGGTGACAATGTATCAGTGCGAGTCAATAAAATCAAAGACCTGGGAATACAAAAACAAAAACTTGTCATTTATTTCACATTATACTGAAGTTCTCAATGCTTCTACAAAAATGTTAAGTTTCATACGAAGGATTTCAGAACCTTTTTAACATATATCTACTATCATGAATTTTGACATTTTCAATTGTACTTATCAAAATTTTAAATAAACCTGTCACATAACCTTTTCTTTTGGTTACCTATTAAGTGGATATTTTTATAATAATTAGAAGAAACACTACAAAAAATAAGTCTTTATTCTTTTTGAAACTGAAGTCATAACAAAAATGTAACACTAACAATGTTAATTGTTTTATTTCTATTATTTAAATATATAAATCAGTTACGTATTTACATATTGTTTTGTACTGAGTCACATTAATAAATAACATTATTAGGTAGTGTTTATGTCAGTACTATGCAAGAGCGAAACACCTAGTAAGAAAAAATGTAAAGAAAATGCCACAACTTGATGAAAAAAACAACTTTATTAAAGCAGAAAAAATGTCCTGTAACAGAAATATGAGATTGTGGTAAAAATGCATAACAATAAAAAGGGAAAATGTACCAAGAAATACCCTATTTCCTTATTCAATATTACACATTCCAGAACCATGATTATTGAATAATAACCAAAATTACTTTATACAATCTACTCACTGCCTAAAAATAGTGAAATTTTAATCTGTGACCAACAGGCGAATACCATAATGAAAGTAAATGAAACATAAAAGTCACTTCTTAAAACAGCAAGTGCTATACAGTGAGGATATCTCGCATAGAACTATGAGGAGATCAGCCAATAATAATCTATGTACTCAAAAATCCAAGAAAAACTCGAAACTATAAAGTACCATAAAATGAACAATTAAGATGCTTAAACAAAAATGAAAGAAAAATAAAATAAAATATAATAATCTAGGGCAATAATAAATGTAATTTTTATTCAAGAAACTCATTTGCGCCTAAGTAAAAATGGTCTACTTTGAAAGATATAAGTTATCTTATATTTAAACTACTGCCTAACTAAATGACCGAGCACATGGCAAGGTTCTTACTCTAATGTGAGACAATATCACTTGCCAGAAACCATCAACTCAATCTAATATTGAACTAGAACTAGATCGCAAACACAAAACGTTCTTAATATTTCCGAACATATGATTAATAAACGATATACGAGATTTTAAAAACCTACAAATAAAGAAAGATTAAAAATTTGATGGTAGAGACGTTTATTTCATGGTACACCTTGAATGAGTTACCACTATATATGTGTTTTCCAATGCTTCACTTAGCTCCATTTCTACTATTTACCTTCATTTTGTCTCGAAAATGTTTTCATATGTTTTTGTTATTGTACTTAGTAAGGTGATTTCCCTGTATTTGCGGCAGTCTCGTTTCTTCCCTTTCTTATGTACTGGTACTATAAGTCCAACTTTTAGATCTTCCGGTATTGTCTCTTCCTCCTATTATCTAATGTTATACATTTAATTCTTTATCATCAATTTTCTTAATAATTTCTCTTGTAATCTTGTCTTCTACAAGAGCCTTGCCATTATTCAAGGTTTGTATTGCCTATTTTAGTTCCTCTAGGCTTTCTTTTTTAGTAAGTGTTTTCAGTTGAGTTTTTCAAAATATTCTTCCCATCTCTGGATAACTCTTTTCTCATGTTTCACAATTTCCCCGTCATCGTTATTTATTCTAATTGCTCTCCTTTTTGTTATTGCAGATTTTTACTATATTGTAAAGCAATTTCTGGTTGCCTCTACTGTCTCTTTCAAGGTTATCTCGAAACCCTATAAATTTCTTTGTCCATTGTTCTTTATGAGCTGTATTACTTGTTATTGTTTTGTTTTCCAAGTATTTTTGCCACAGTTTCTATTTTAATTTGAATTCCTTTTGTATTTCTTTATTCCACCAAATTGTTTATTTTTACTTTTTATCACTTTAGTTGTTACGCATACTGCTTTAGTCGTTTTGATTATAGTTTCCTTAAATTTCTTTCACATACCTTCTATTTCTCTACTATTTCTTCTCTATAGTTCTATCCCCATTTTCAATTTAGTTATTGTCTATATTTATCTGCTACTTTTTTATTTTTTAACATATATATTTTTATATGTGAATTAAATATTAAAATTTATCTCATTATTAATTTCATATATATTTTTATTTTCTAATATTTATTTTGTGCTTGGCTTCTTTTATTTTTATCTCTGCTATTTCTACTTTTTTCCGTATTTTTGTAACTACTAAGTAGTGATCGTTATATATCTCATTTCCGCTTTTAATTCTGACATTTATTATTGAATTTCCAGTTTCCTTTTCTACTAGCACAAGGCCTATAATTGAATTTTCTTTTCTGCTAGGTTCCCTTGTATACTTATTTATGTATGTTCTTATGTTCATAAAAGGTGTTGTCTATTATTATGTTGTTTTCTATGCAAAATCCAAGTATTTCTCTCCATTTTAATTTCTTCCTTCTACTCCTTGTTTTCCTATTTCTGTCGTATATATGTTGTCCCTTCTGCATACCATTCTATTGAAGTTGCCTAAAATGTACAGGTATCCCTTTGCTTTTTCCATTGTTAGGTAGTGCATGTACACCTATTATTGTCTCTATGTTATCTTTATCTTTTAATTCAATTAGTATTATTCTTTCCGAAACAGCTTTCTATTTGTTTACCTTATCCTTAAAATTTCTGTGTACTGTATACTCACTTGAAAATGACAGCCAAAAGTCGAAATTTAAGTCATGTATACTGTAATCTGTTTATATATTATAATAAATTATAGTGGTTCAAAGCATATGTATTTTATTCAGTGTTCATTATGAATTATGGTTATCATTTATTAGAATTTGCTTGTGTTGCATTATGCCTGTACTCGTTAATTGCTCCACCACTTTTTTATCTTTATTTTATTTGTTATCTCTGTTAGTCCTCTCAATTTTTGCTATCCTATCCTGACTTTGTTACTCTTACTTATTTTTTGTGCAATACTTCTAATTTCCTATTTAATTTCTCACTCCTCTTTCGTTAAGCCATTGGCAATAAATATATTTTCTTTTCTTTCAGCTTGTTTTTGCTGTTCTTATACCAACTGTCTATTTCCGCTATAATCATTTCTTTTTTCATTCCTTTGTTGATTTTGTATGCAGTATTTTTTTTTTTTTTGGTTTCTACCTTATTTACATCTTTATGAATTCTTCCACCTGTTCTGCAATGTTTTCATTACCTATTTTTAGTCCATTAATTATTATGTTATGTTCTTTCTTTCTCTAGTTTTCCATTTTGATTTCTAGTTCTTCAATTCCTTTATTCAACAAAGCCCTATTCTTTTTCCATTCTTTTATTTCGTTTTTCAATGCCCTGTGACCATTTAATTTTTTATATCTTTCATTTCTCTCATTATCTCTATAACCTAATCAGTATGAAAATACGTTCAAAAAATATATAGAAGCAAACAAGGACCTCAACTACTTATTATAATTAAAGTAATATTACAGAAACAACTATTTATTTATTTATTTACTTTAAAAGATCTATTTTAAAAAAATTACACAAAAATACATACATAAATATTAAATCACTTTGAAATTTTGAGCATAGATCCTGATGGCGGAGTTTACAGTTTCTCGTGTTCTTCCACTCTCAGCTGCTGATTAGGCAATTGCAGCAACTGAGGCAAAATTTTTGCCATTTCTGGCATATGTAGGTCAAATTTTCAAAGACCTCTATTATTTTAAGGGCTTGTGTCAGTGTGACATTTTTGTGACTTCTGTTTATGAAGGTTTAAACTTGGCCAAATACATACAGATTATTATAAAAAAAATATAAAAGTAAGGTTGCTTACTTCTACAATTTGAAGGAAATATTACTAAATAATATACCAGTCTTGGTTCAGACGACAATACTTCCTCCATTATTTGTCACATAATTTTACTTGCCAACAAAAAATATTCACTCTCCTCGAAGATTTATATACCAATACCACCTATTGTTTCTGATAAAAAAAAAGGTCTAAAATAGTTCCTATACCAAAATTTGGAATGACTTGTTAAAACCGTAACTATGCAAAATAAAAGAGGCAACCTTATTAGTACACCAAGTAGACTCCCAAAAAAGTTTATCTATAATTAATCAAGTAATAGCTATAAATAATATATCAAATTTAGCCATTGCCAAAGGGAAATATGCTTTGGCTATTTTCTTTGACATGAATAAAGCTTTCGATAAAATTTTTAGACACTCCGAATATTAAGAGGTTTTTTATTAAACTGGATATATTCTCAGAAAATCGAAATATAACAAGGATCTTATTTTAGACATCCAGATAGTGCTTTCTTCCCCTTAACGGTCCCTAGTTTGCCTCGTCAGAAAGCCTCCCAAACTTTCTCAGAGCGTCCACGGTGGATTTTGGCCTCGTGAATTCGTATTGCCGGGGCGAGAGGTCACCGTTGTTATTCAGTTGATGGTGTATCCCGGACCAGCTTTTCCAGAATTTTTCTTTAAGAATCCAGAAGGCATAGAAGGCGGTGCCCGTCCGCAGATATAGAAACCTTCTCTTTCTTGGGGAGAAGTACAAAGTATGATACTTTTAAACACCGCGGGAAAAGGCCTTCCCTGAGGCAGTCGTTAAACAGGTTGGTGGTAAGTGTTGGTCAGTTTGTGATTTTTGTCTTCACTGCTACGTTTGATATTCCAGCCGGCCTAGGAGCTTTTCTATTAGGAACAATGATCTCGTGGTTGGGGTCCATTTTCCGGCCATATTCTGTGTACGATAAGAATATGATTTGCAACACCACCGTCATCCCTCTAGGCACAAACATTTCGGCACCAGGTCGATCCATGACCATTCTCCTGGTAACGATTTTGTAGGGCCGGTCTCAGGGGTCGTCCCCAACCTCAGGCAAGAGTTTACTCCAGTCAAGTGCCTTACTCTTAGTGATCGTCTTCTTCGGGGATTCTTTGCTTCCTCTAGCTCCTCTGCAAAGGATATTTCATGGCTGATGGCCCTGGTAAGCTTCGTCCTGGAAACATTCGCCCTGCCCTGAGCCACTTTGGACCTCACTGCATCATCAGTACACTTTTCTCTTGGTGGTGTCCTACTTCCGGAAATTGCCTTTTTGCAGGCTCACCTGGTCGAATCTGATTAATTCGCACTCCTCCATGGCTGCAAGAAAGGCCTCAAAATTGTCATGATAAACAATCTTTAGAAAAATAAAAGCTGTAATTTAATTTGTTTTAGAAGGGCTGATTTAAAGTTCATCTGTAAATACGGAAGGCCGCCCCGAACGCTCTTATTATGAGTTTTCTCGTTTCCTAAGTTGAAATTACAACACCAGCACCAAACAGACGACTCATCCATAACATGTTCTCCGTACACATCCTTCAATTGACGATGGATATCGCAACGTCGCACATTTCTTGCGCTAAGAACTTAATCACAGCCCAAACTCCAAAACTATATTTTTACATTATAAATACCAACATATAATTAATTCCAACGATATGTAATACAGACAGCTGAAATACAAATGCACCTATTAGTACAACATATCCAGCGACTAATCAATTCTCCAATCCTTAACACGATGCAAATGGGTACTACTTTTCTATCATCCCTAAATCTAACATATGAATATAAATACAGGAAAACATTAACTCAAGGTTTGTTGTTAAATGCAAGCATTTAAAAATTATTATTTAAATTAAATAAATACCTGTTATGATTAAATTGAATAATCGTGCATTCCAATTTAAAATACCAGGAATTTATTAATTATACATTCCCAATTTCACATACACATATATCAGCATTAATTATAATTTCTGATTTAATCATTAACTATTCTGGGAAGCCCCTGTTTGCATTTTAACGGTTAAATTATAATTATATTTTAAGCTATTTGCTTGAAAAGGTCCCCGGATCAATATTATTTGCATAATAAATATACTATATTATTTATATGATTATAAATATTACACAATGATAACGAAGGTATCAGAAATTCGTTTACGTCTTCTAATTAACTTGCACCGATACACAATGAAATGTTGCGAGAAATAATTACATCATTTAGTCTTATTCTTGTTCAAATTACCGAAAACCCAGATCCGTCGACGGAATGTCTAATCCTAATTAAGTAATCCATTCAAGGCGAAACGTTAAAAAACGTTCGCCGGCAATTAGCCCTTCGCCAAAGGATTAACAGTTTGCTGCTTAATTATGCAGCTTTTCCTGTATTATTTAAGTGAGGCCCTAATTCTCACAATTGACTTATTCGAACAAAAACAAGTGATCGATTTAATTTCATTTATTAACCGACAGTTATTTAGTTTATTATTCCAATGCGTAAATACTTGATTTATCAAAAATAGTTTTATTATTTTTAGTAGGAATTTTATTTCCACGATTGATAAAAACCTTTTAAACATATTAGGATTGCCAATTGAATATTTTATTCACTAATTTTAGACACTCGCCACAAAAGTGTGGTGGTTTATTTAATTTTATTTTATTAAATATTAAGAACTTTGTTAATAGCAACAATAGTTTAATATTTATTTCAATCGAAAGTATAATTTTAAATAATTATTATGTTGAAATTAAACTATCGTTATAAAGTTGTGTAGCAAATTGAATAGTGGATATATCTGTTTTCGATCGAAACCACTGTATTGGTGAAAATAGTAATTCCCCAAATAATCGAATATCTGGGCTAGGCTAGATACAAAATTCCCCGCTCGACTATTTTTGTGTAATTTACAATTCCATTCGATCGATTTCTATTAAAAACCATAAAATCGGGTCATTTGATTTTGACTTACTACATAATTTTCCAATTTAAATGCATTAATAATTTTTTCCACCCAGCAATCACCCTCGACCTAATAACACTCTTGTAATTTAAATATTTCCGTGTTAATGTGCGCATTATAGTTGACAATAGAATTCCGACTTTAATTACAGCATGCCGACTCTATGGGATTTCATTCGTTTCGTAAGAGAATATAAGAGAAAGAAAGCTCCTGTACGAGTTTACATTTTCCATATAAATATAGAAGAATTTACAAAATATTAAAATAGTTAGGAAATGAAATATATGCATACAGGACGTGTATTTATTTTATAACAGTTATAATAAAAATAATATAACGTGTAAATACTTAAATAATTATAATATGACCAATATCACAGTAAAATTAAAATATAGATGTAGAATCTCATTAGAGTTTTAAAATAATAACTTGAAATTTTGCATTTGGTTTGTCGTTGTAGATTGAATAAATTTCTATTGCTGGTTATAAAAATACTTAGAATATTTATTTATAATTTATTTCAATGAACTCAATATATTTCAAAAATCTGTACATTTAAATTTGTCCAGTATATACAATTTTATCATCTATTTCTTGTATAAAATTGCAGGGCACTAATTACATAGAATAAAACCAAGATTATTTTACTGTGACTCTGCGAAGGCCCTAACGAAGGCAATATAATCGTGCGAAGGTGTCATCTAAAAACAGCCTGAACATATGTATGAAAGTAGCTTTACCCACTAAAGCACCTTCCTAGAATTATAGCATAATTCTTCATACCTCTTGCTAACTAAGCATTGAGTTTAAGAATCAGTAGCAACCTAGTTACTCCTCTTCACCGCTAAAAATATCTATTTCCTGGACAAAAACTCCAAATCATGTTGGAATGGTTTTGTACCACAGATCATCCTGATTGTGCTAGAATACAGTTTACTTCTTAGATGATGACGATTTCTTTGACCTTTAACAACGTCTAATATTTAGTCGCAAACAATATTTTAATCTTAGCAACCCCTATGAGGCTCCAACACTCAAATATTTAATAATCACTTTACAATATTTTTGCAAATATTACATCTAAACTTTTTGTGTCAGTATTATTGCAGATTTTTTAACCACTATTCCACTTAACTATCTTTACTCTGCTTAGTAGTATTCTTATTTTCATTACAAACAACTACCAATTGCTACTAAAAGCATCATCGGCTTCGTAAGATTTTCATTCCCAACATATCCGTTATGAGTTTCTTATCCCTTCATTATTCTGATACGCCAATGGATCGGTAGCTAAGACTCTTCTACACAGTCGATTTTATCATTTTCCTTTCTTCCTTCTAAATGCCATATGTCGGTTTACTCTAACTGCAATTTGGGTTTCTCTCAAATTATCCTTTTTTAACTTTAATTCCGTTGGTATGCTAGGAATATCACACCTTCAAAAACTAATATGCTTCTAAAGAGTTTCTTTCCATGCCTTATCACAAACGTATTCTACCTTTTTCTCCAATTTAACTTTTCGTCAATCATAATACCTAAATATTTCTTGGTCTGTGCATAATAAATATAAAAAATTACCATCCTAAATACAGGCTTCTGCAGTTTTTCCTTTATTTTTACCGTATATATTTTTTAACTCTGTCGTCCCAATTACATCAATTATCCTGTATAGCTCCGAAAACCTGTTAGTTTGAAGGCATATTAGCCCTTATTGTAAACATCTTAACGTCAGATCTCAGGCGCATTTAACTCTTAAGGCATCCGGCTCGGTGCCTTGACAGCCACACTGCTTCAGTTTTGAAAGGATCAACATTACGTGCTAGAACTTCTACTTTGTCTATGTCCTTTTTTTTTGATTACCAGAGCGTAATCAGTCACAATAATCGTACGAATCGTATCTGAGGTACATCCATAATGAAGAGCTAAGTAATGTAATTAATGTCATTGCCTTCATAAAAATTAGTCCCAAGTACCTAGATTATACGACCGATAGTCCATGGTGCAAAAATGGCGAAAATATACTGCTGGTCACGATACCATCATCTAGTAATACTAGTCATCAGGGGCCGGTTCGCGGGAGTTGTCTCGGAGCGAGCACAAAGAGCCCTAAACATAGTAGACAATTGGTGTAAATAGGAGCGATTGACAATCAATCCACAAAAAACAAGGCCTAAAGCCACTGAAGCTCGGGGGTACGGAAATTCCCTTCGTAGGGGAGGCAAAGTACCTGGGAGTAACCTTTGACGCCAAAATGACGTGGATACCACACATCACAAAAGCCAGCTAAAAAGCTACAATATCATTGGGCAGGTGTCGCAGAATGTGCGGGAAAAATTGGGGACTAAACCCTAAATTGACTCTATGGCTCTACACCAGGGTGATAAGACCCATGATAGCCTATGGAGCAGTGGTGTGGTGGACTAGGACAAAGCAAAAGGGGGCGATAGGACTCCTGAGCAGTACACAAAGACTAACATGTCTCAGTACAACAGGAGCCCTAAGCACCACCCCAACAGCAGCCCTAGAAGCCATCTTGAACATACCACCACTACACATCTTCATTCAAGGAGAAGCCAGGTCCGTATCATACAGACTGATGCAAGGACAGGCGCCCATAATCCGATCACACGGAAAAACGCACCAATGGCTAGAAGACGAGCTGAAGGCTAACGCGATTACAGCAATGCCTAGCGATGCCGTGGTGAAAAAATACAATTTCGAAAAGAAATAAAAGGTTCTAATCCCACAAAGAGAAGACTGGGTCGAAGGCCAACCTACCAAAGCAGAATCATGCTGGTTTACGGACGGCTCAAATACCGACAAAGGGGTAGGAGCAGGTATATACGGCACAAAACCCGAGACAAAGATTTCTGTCAGTCTCACCAAGGACACCACGGTGTTCCAAGCAGCGGCGATAGCTCTTCACCACTGCACAAGAGAAATAGCAAGACAAGACACCAAAAGTAGGTCAATTGCTATATTCTCCGACAGCCAGGCGCTACTAAGAGCACTAAGCTCCACACAGGTCGAATCTAAGCTAGTGTGGGACTGTATACGCGCTCTTAACCAACTTGGCTGTCACAAAACAGTAACAATCACATGAGTCCCAGGACACGGAGGGCATCCGGGGAATGACATAGCAGACGAATTGGCCAAACAAGGCTCGTCAAAAACAGTAATTGTCACGGAACCCTCTTGCGGAATCTCCAAAACCGCAGTCAATCGATCCATAAAAAAATGGGTGGAGACACAGGCCCATACCTGGTGAACGAACTCACCAGGACAGAGACAGGCAAAACAGTTCCTTAAGAAACAATCGCCAAAATAATAACAGGGCACTGCAAGCTCAACAAACATATGAGCAAAATAGACCTGGAGGAAGAAGCATCATGCAGATTCTGCCTAGAGGAAGAAGAGGACTCGTTCCACATCCTATGCCACTGCGAGGGTCTAGCAAGGATTAGATATCAAAAGCTAGGCATTACAAACCCAAGCGCGGAGACTTTTACCCAAGCCCCTCTGGCAGGGCTAATAGGACTAATCAAAGAGGCAAAGCTAGAGCTGGTCATCTGAGATAAACAGGGATCCACAATAGACCTGGAAAGTTCGCGGTGGAATAGTCGCTGGTGCCACCCATACAACATCTAATCTAATCTAATCTAATATGAGTCTAAGTGGAAGAATACAACGTGAATTCCGCCTGCATGTTTGTAAATTTATATTAATTGTTAGAATATTTTTTAAGTAGACTTGTAAAGTAAAGCCAATAAATCAATAAATCATTCTAATGTATTTAATTATAGTTAATAATGTGTGACCTAGGCAACCTAATATACACACAGAGTATTGGGGGTCTATTGAAAAATAAAGACAATTACTTCTTCTTACTCCAGCAGTCGTCGGGTTAAGTAACATAGCCAACAATCACTTCTTCTTCAACACATAGTCAATTTCTAGGCGACGAGGAAAATGCAATACTTTTGTAAGAGCAAAAAAAACATTAAGTTTTATATAATAATAGAGGAAGAAAATATTTTACTAGGGAGTAATTTTTCGCAAGTATTTCACATTAGATTGCAGGTTTCAGGTGTTAATTGTATAAGAGTCCTTATTCATACGAAAAGAACAATTTCATTAGAATTCCCAAGGATTGAGAAGGTTTGCACATGACCAGATCACATTGAAGTTGAAAGCTGACGCTCTTTGCCACCATAGTAGATCTCTACAAGTACCGTTCATGCTTTTTGCTTTAGCGTCGTTTTTAGATCTTTAGCCTAGCCAACAGCCACCTCTCCCTCAACACACAGCACATCTCAATCATCTAGCATTTATCTAACATGTCCCGCATTCATGTCTGAGGCAGCATCTCCTTGACGTCCAGCGGGTACAGCGTCCTATAATTCTAAAGAATTTTCTGAGATTTAACACCACTTCATCTTTTAGTACCTCTAAGAAATTTTACTACATTGATAAGGTAATTTTGGAATTCATTGTCCGGAACATTATTACTTACCATGGATTCTCTAAATGTTTCTGTTAATTATCCCTTAGGCGGAAAGTCATACAGCTAGCGTCTTCCACAACCCCTTTATCTGCGAAGTGGTTGTCCTAATTAAAAATAAATAAAGAGAAGTATAATAAACCTTTGAAAATCAATTCTTACTAACATGAACACTACAAAATAATACAAATTATAACATGCAAGAAACAAAAGAAAGCCTTAACATTGAATCAAACCAAGTGTTTCTTCGCCAAATTTATATAGAGCAATAAGCATCAACTAAAACTCATTATTTATTAAGAGGTAGTACAGATTTAGGGCAACGACTACCTAGTTTGATTACCTGTAGACCCTTATGCTGAAAATATCTCGTTTTCTAGGGATAGCTGCTTTATATAATACTTCTAGGTTAGTGGATAAAACAGTCATCGCGGTTTTAGAGTCGTGCTACGAAGATGTCCGAGGGAAGTCTCCTAGAATAAACTAAATACTAAGGACGAAAAGTTTGTATCTTTAAACTATCTTTAGCTTATGTGAACTTATTATCTCGTTGGCATCTTAGATTTATCAACACAATATGTTGCTACTTAGAGCAGGAGAGATCAAACTTAGATCCTTTTTCGGCTGCCTAATAGACTAGATATAGGACTAGATCTAGAAGAGATTCCTCGCGAATAAACAATCTCATCTTGATCCTGAACTGCGCTTTAGCGTTGATGTTTTTCCTGATAAACAATGAAAATTTTAATGTAGGATGAAATAAAGCACGATGTTCTATGTTTTCTACCACTGTATCTAAAAAACAACATCAAAAACTTGTTTCAAACACTAAAAGGAACTATTAAAAAAATAAAATGTTAAATTCTGTTTTAATGAAATATATAAAATCCTTCAGTTCGTTGTAGAAAACAACTTGTTTCAAGAAGTAATTTGTTTTGAAGTCTTAGTAAGACTCATTGTTGTATCGTCACATATTAGCACCAACTCTGCTCTGTCTTGTAAAGTTACTCGCTCTGCCATAATTTATACAGATACGTCAAAACTAAGGATACTTGCTAAAATACGCAAAGTGCAAAAGTTATAAAAATTGTTCTATATTTTATCAATATAGCATTGAATGTCATTTGTTATGTCTTTTTTGTATGTTTAAGATCAAGCACCAACTTTTATAAAAAATAAAATTTCTGAGAACATAATAATAAAAAAGTTTTCCATTTGTTGCATTACGTGGACACGTTGTATATATATATCGAGTGTTGATCTATCCTCTTTAAGAAACTGATTTTTTCACTAATTATATAAGACATTTTTTTGAATTATTCGAAAGTTAAACTAATTGCATTTACATTAGTCATGCAAAATGTGATTTTCGTAAAATTTTAACTTTTACTTTAATTCTCTATTTTCGTTCCATAAAAAGGTTTTGAAGTTAAAAAATTGTCAACTTCTATAGTATTTTTAATTCTAAAAAAAATTAAAGCAATTAGGGCAGCAGGAAATTGCATAAGTGTGATTAAAAAAATAATAATTACTATACTAATCAAATAATATACGTATCCTACGGACGACCGACAAAAATACAGAACCAAAAGATGAGTACAGACGACGCCGACTAAAGTTGTGATCCAATTGTGGCTGAAAAAAATCTTTAGCGATAAGACGCATGGTTCACTAAATGATAATGTATAATTATTTACATTTGAATGTTAACTTTGGGCAAGATGAATAACTTTGTTATCTGAATTGAACTATATGACTTTCAATTTTTTTAAAGTTTCAACGCATTGATAAAAAATATCTTACATACGTCGATATTACAGTTGCCAGATAATTAGTACTTAAAATATATATAATGCACTAACGGCTAAACATAAATTATGAGATAATAGATACATACATAAAAATACAATAAATTTTGAGTACAGGAATCGCAGGCGGACTCATTCTTCAGAATGATCTTCCAGTCAGACCCTGATGGAATGTTCCATATATTCCAGAATTTCTTCGGATTCTTTCTACAACTGTAGAAATGTATTTTAATTTATACTTCATATATTAAGCATTTTGCTTAAATTTTGTGAAAAAAATTCAATTTGCAGTAACGTTGTATGTAATGCTCTATTGGACATACTAGATGTTGTTTTGTTGTTCAGCGGTGTATTACTTGAGTTGCCTATAGTGTCAATTTTTAAATTTAGACGCAGTTTACTTTTAATATTTTTATTCTCTATATCTTTGACTGTTGTACTATTGACTGAGAGATGTCTCTCGCGGATTCTAATAGATTTATTGTTTAATGTAAAACTTTGATTTTGTCAATCCTTTCGTCTTTATTATTGATTATTTCGCGGAGATATCTATTTTCTATATCTTTGAAAGAAACAACTGTTACTGCTTCCTCCGGAGTAGGATTGGGAGAGAGATCGATTTCCTTACATCAGTTGATAGTGATTACCTCGATCTTTTTCTTCTTCTTCGAACACGACGTATGGTAGACCGTCTTACAGTTTATGCACTTAGGCCCCGTGAGAGCCACCACTTTGCACGAGCAATTTTTCAAGAGCGTATCTAAATTTGATAGTTTAGTATTCGCCATCTTACATATAGTATCTTATAAGATTTTTAAAATAAAACAAATTTGATTTTGAGTTGGACAAATTTATTGTTTCAGAGTTTTCAATAACTAATCGTCGTAACTCAAAAATAAAAGTGTTTTATTTTTATTAAATAAGATTGGACTCTGTCTCTTATAAAACATTAAAAATGTAAATTAAATCAGGGCGTCATTACTGTTATACAGGATGCGGCAACATAACTTCCTTTTTTTCAAAACTTAATACTATTGTATGCATCAGAATAAATTTATTTGTTTTTTATATAGTTTTATTTTACACAGTTTTGAAGATTAAATCAGGTAAATCATTTTTTGGCGTTTCTCATGACTTGCCTGATGTACAGGGGTTATGTTGGCAATTTCTTCCTGGACCTAGAACTACAAATCTTGTAGGGTCCTTGAATAGTTCACATAAAAAAACCCATAGAAAAATATCACAAGGGGCCAGATATGAAGACAGGACCGGCCACTCCAAATCGCCGCTAATTGAGATTAGGCGCTCAGAGTAGTGTTCCCTCAAAAGAGCCAACGATAATCTCCGAGTGTGAGCCGTTGTACCGTCTTGGAACCAAATGTCTTCTAAGTCCAACTAATCTAGAGGTCTAAGAAAAAAAAAATACATACCGCTCCGAATTCACTGACACTGCGACTTCATTTTCCTTGTAGAACTAAGAATCGTTACTTCTAAGGAAACTGCACACCACACTGTGAGTTTAGGTGAATGCAAAAGCCTTGATTCAATTCTCGAGGATTCATGTCAGCCCAGTAGCGCATGTTTCATTTATTGGCCGATCCAGAAAACTGATAATAGGATTCATCTCTGAACTTTGTCGGAATAAAAATTTATAGTCCCTCCTCTCGTATGAGACCACTAGCACTCCGCAACATCATCTGACTAAATGGCGCATATTTAACCCTTAGCTGTACCTGGTGGTCCTGAGGGATCCCATCCTTTCTTAAAAAAATATGCATTTTTTATATAGAATTTTTTTTTATATATTTGACTGTACTTTTTTGCAAGAATAAATATATTTTTTTGAAAGAAGCCCTTGTAATGTATTTTTTTAATATAATATAAAATACACCATTACCTATAATTTCAAGTCTTTATATAACTAAATAAGAGTTTTTACGAATTTTAAAGGAAAAAATGCATTTTAAGAATTTTCTTAACTTATTTTCTTATCTTCGAGGGAAAAGAGTTAACTCTCTAGTATGTATTATACAGTTCTGTAGTCCTACATAGAGGATAGAAGAATTTTTTAAGTAATGTTTCAACTTGGTGTCCTGGAAGACCCCATGTGTAGTTATGTTACAACATTGAAGTGGTGCAGCTAAGGGTTAAAAAAAAGAAGTTATGTTGCCGCACCCTGTATTATATCAATGGCATTTTTGCTGGAATAATCAAACAAAATTAATTATTATTTCCATGTCAGCCATTTAGACATTAATTTTGGAGTTATAAAGGTGCCATCTATTATCTTAGCGCTGCACTAGACCGCTGTTTAAGTAGATAACTAATGACGAGTAATAGGTATCTGTCAACAGCGACAATTATAACAATAATACTGTAAACATTAATTATAGTTCCCTGTTAACAACAGCCACGGACCAGTTTAGATCTATTTTGGATAACTTAAATATATTTCTTACTTTGAAAAGGCCAGCCAAGAGTTACACCTTTTTACAAACTACTATAGGGTCCGCCAATAAGGGTGCGTGAACTTTAAAATTGAATAAAACAAGTTGTGTGTGAGGTAGAAACGAAATTTATTTTTCATTCGAAAGGGTATTCGACCCCATTAAGTATGGAAGATAACATCGTTCAAATGACCACCGCGGCTCCGTTTGGTAGCCCGGATCCGGGAGGTCCAATTTTCGATGACTCTGGAGCACATATCGGCCTCAATTTGAGCGATGGCGTTGCGTATGTTGACTTTGAGGTCATCGGTGTTTAGAGGCTTGTTGGCGTAGACCAGCGACTTGAGATAGCCCCAGAGAAAAAAGTCTAAAGGCGTTAAAACGCACGATCTCGGTGGCCAGTTGATATCGCCTCCGCGCTAGATGACCATGTCCGGAAATCGCTCGTGCAGAATGTCCATTGTGGCATGGGCTGTGTGGCACGTGGCGCCGTCCTACTGGAACCACATGTCGTCCGTGTCCATATCATCCAGTTTAGGCCAAAAGAAGTTGGTTATCATCGACCTGTAGCGCTCCCCATTGACGGTTATGGCCGCCCCAGCTTCGTTCTCGAAAAAGTACGGACCGATGCCGCCGGACCAAAATCCAAACCAAACAGTGACTTTCTGGGGATGCATTGCCACTTGGGTTGTTCTCACTCCAAATGCGGCAATTTTGCTTGTTCACATACCCGTTGATCCAGAAATGAGCCTCGTCGCTGAAGATGATTTTTCGGCCAAAATGGGGGTCTGCTTCCAACTGCTCCAGAGCCCAGTCAGCGAACGCCCGACGCTGTCTGTGGTCGTTTAGATTGAGCTCCTGGATCATTTGGATTTTGTACGGGTACAGACCCAAATCCAGATGCAAAATTCTGCGAGTTGATGTCTCCGAAAGGCCAAGTTCCTGTGCACGACAAAAAATGGACTGCCTCGGGTTCTCGCGCACACTCTCACGGACAGCAGCGATATTTTCGTTCGATCGGGCGTTTCGTCGACGTGTCAGTGTTGGCTGGTTGTTTACTGAACCAATCGACTCGAATTTATTTGCCCACCAATCGACGGATAGTCGACTCTACAGGCCGATCATCGCGACCGTAAAATGGGCGAAGTGCGCGGAACGTTGCTCGAACTGATGACCCATTTTCGTAAAACAATTTAATAATTTGCACGTGCTGCTCGACACTCAAACTTGCCATGGTGATTTGGGGTTATATACTGAACAAATGACAGCAACTTTGACAGCTCTACCTCGAACAACATGGCCGCACCCTTCCGGCAAACTTCGCGCGTCCCTATTGGCGGACCCTTTAATTGCTATTTTGGCTTTAGAATAGAGCATTTTCCAGCAAGTGAGCTGCCCTGGTTACATTTTATTTTTTAATTTCAAACTCATATTTTAGATATATCCAATTAGTAAATTCCTTGTATTGCACAAACTCACTTGGTTCCGGTGGTTGGAGTCGCTCTGTTAGTAAATATTTATTTATTTATTTATACACGTTAACACCATTTATTCACAATATTCTAAAACCTTAATTCTTAATATTATTATTAATTATAAACTAAAGGAACATATACAGGAATTCCAAGAAAAATATATACAAATACACATATATACACACATATTAAAGAGAATGGCCTACATTATATATTTGTAAAGAAAAGAAATTATTGAATGAATTACAAATAAATTTATAACTAAAACAAAATATAACTAGGTATAGAACATAATGTACGTTTTGAAATCATATTAATCTATCTATGTTGAGAGTGTTTAATTTGGATTTGAATTTTGAGAAATTATCGCCAAATATATCGAAATTAACCTGAGAATTTAGCAAATTGGCATAACTCATAATTCTTTGAATTGGATTATTAAGACAGTAATTATTTAATAATATTTTCAATCTAAATATTGGTTTATTCCTTAAAGAACGATTTGATAAAGGAAAGTAAAAATCAATATTTTCCAAAATGTTACTAGTAATCATTCCAGTGACTATTTTAAATAGGAAGCATCAGTCTGATTTGATCCTTCGTAATTCAAGGTATTCAATATTTAACACACAACAAATTGATTTATAATAATTCATGGATAAATTTAATTTAAATGATACAATAGAAATAAATTTTCTCTGAACTCATTCAATTTGTTCTTTGTGACGTATATAATAAGGAGACCATATAATAGATGCGTACTTGACATTAGAACGTACAAGGCTAAAATATAAAGTTTTTAGAGTGTCAAAACTAAAATTTCTACAGTGTCTCAATTTAAACCTATTAGTTTGAGAGCTTTCTTACAAATATAATCTATATGTTCCCTAAACAAGAGCTTGTTATCAAAACAAACCCCAAGATCCTGAATGTAACATACTTTTTCTAAAACTTCGTTGTTAATGTTATAATTAAATTAAATTAATCGAGATCGTCTACTAAAGGTAATAACTTTACATTTCCCGATGTTTAAAGGAAGTCCATTGCAATCACACCAGTCGCGCAAATTATTTAAATCAGATTGCAATTCTTAGCTATGTGTAATATCATCAATTGGGTCATACAATTTTAAATCGTCTGCAAACAATAAGCATCTAGCATAATTAAAGCAATCACATACATCATTGACAAAAAGCAAAAACAAAATCGGTCCAACATGTGAGCCTTGGGGCACACCCGACACTACTTTAATACTAGATGATAAATGGTTATTAATCTTCACTATTTGTTGGCGATTAGTTAGAAAACTATTGATCTATTGAATTATTTTGTTATTAAACCCATAATAAGTGAGTTTATTAATTAGAATAGAGTGCTGAACCCTGTCAAATGCCTTTGAAAAATCAGTATATCATATATATATATATATATCAGTATATCAGTATCTCCAAAGGCATTCAACAAAAACACTTCAGATACTAATAAATTTGTAACAGTGGACTTTCCTTCAGTAAATCCATGTTGTTGTTCACATAGTACTGGTTTAGCCAACCAAACAAGCTGTTTACTAACCAATTTATCCAAAATTTTTGGTATCATTGATTGAAGAGCAACACCTCGTTAGTTCTCTATATTTTTATGATCGCAACTGTTATAGATTGAATTAATGTAACTCAACTTCCAAACATCGGGAAATTTCTCTTCCTGAAGGGATGTTTTAAATAAGGTGTGTATCGGAATTGACAACGAACATCACATTTAGCTAAAAAGTGTCCTGATATCCCATCAAGACCACAGCTGAAATTATTTTGCAGTAACATTAATTCATTAAATACTTCCTCAACAGTCACATGTAAATGATCGCTATTAACAATTATGGGAGTTTCGCGTTTGTTTACATAGTTTCCATTGGATGTACTTCTGGTAACATTTCAGCTCCATCCGTAATGATCTTGTCCTTGAACATCATCGATAATGATAAACCAGACGTATTCCTCAGATCGTTTATAAGTCTCCAAACTTCCGATGGATTCCTATGGATATAATGTTGAATACGGTCATAGTACGAATCGTATAGCTGCTTACTCAATAATGAGCATTCTTCTCAAATGCGGCTAAATATTTCATAGTGCACGGCTTTGCCCGTACTTTTATATGTTTTTCTCAGTAGTAAGTTTGATTAAAGTTTTATTAAACCATTTCGGGTAATTTCGTGATTTCCTTACTTTTGATGGAACGAAAATTGCAATATCATAAAAAAACTCACTTTTTTTATCAACATCGTAATTGTGAAACAATTTCTCCCAATCAATATTGCATAAAAAGTTATTAATATCTGAGTAATTACAGTTTTTAAAATCATGCCATACTTCGCTAAAATATAAAGTACTTTCCAATGAATTTAAGCGACAAGAGATTTCATACCCGTTATGATGAATAGTGTTTTCGCATATATTATCAACAGCCATACACATAGAAATATCATGAATATTAGAAAAACAAAGGTCTAAATAGGAATTTCCACTGTTTCGAAATTTATTTATCTGAAACATATTTAAAAAGCTAAATGTTTCCAAAATTACATTGGCTGATAGATTAGCTCCAATATTAGGTTGCACATTAAAACAATCATTTGTCCAATTTATGTCAGGCAAATTATAATCACCACAAATTGAAAACTCTGAATCACTATAATTATAATGACTCAACTGTTTCAGTATGTTTCAAATATTTTTCAAAATTGGAATTGGGAGAAATGTATACTCCACCAATATTTATTCTATTAACATCTATTCTCAAAGAAACAAAAAGTTGTTCCACAGATTTTTGTTCCAGAGGTGTGTTATGAGACATAGTTGAATTGCGAACAGCAATTAATATTCCGCCCCCGCGACTCTTCATACTTGTTAGTAATGAAAAATGACAAAATTATTTAATTGAAATTCACTATCAGCAAAATCGGCAGTAAGCCATGTTTCGACAAGAATGATAATGTCATAATCATATGGAATCATATGGAAGTATAGTTTTAGTTTTTTGTAGTTGCTTGCTTTGAGTTTTCGTTTATATTAGTTTTATTATCAGAAACTCGGGTAGGATTGTTTTCAATTATTTGGGGATGGTTGTTAATATATTTGATCATTAAATTTTCTTCTCCTTTTGCTTTTTTTTTTCTGCTAAGTCAATATATAGAGACTTTATATGATTACGTTGCATTACAGCTAAGTCTGGTTTAATTTTAATTTCAGTTTTATTAATTACTTTACTTGTTGTTCTTAAAATGTATTCTGGGGTCGATTTACTGTCAAAAATCAATTTCATTGGACGTGGTTTGTCGTCTCTACGATCGATGCGGATAATTTTTGTCGGAGGATTAATGTTAGAAAATGTTCTAAAGACATCAACTATAGCCGCCATATCGTAATTTATTCGTGTATTTGTGTCCGTAGAAGATGGTTAAATCAGTGTGTAGAATTATGTGTTGAGTTAATTTTAAATTGAATGATCTAAAAAGACAATCTGTTGCTGTGATATATTTTTTAAAATAAAACTAAGGCAATCTGTGGGTTTTTTAGGTGAAATATATTGTCTAAAGGATTTCATTACATTTTCATAGTTGGTCAATAATTACAGAAAAATGTGAACAGCCACAATAACTCACTCACCGAAATCTAGTACAAAGCTGTAAACAATACAATGTCATAGTAAAACTAAGTTTTTCTGTCTTCAACTTTTATGTTAAGAATATCTTTAGAGGGTTTAATAAATTGTATGGCATAGAAGGTGATCTTAGAGGTATTCCTATTCATCACACGAAATTTAGAAATGATATTCAATGGCAGGTTTTATTACACGCCAATCTTGCCTAAGGGCAAGACTCGTTAGTTTTGTTTAAATTCCAATCGCTATTCTAAATATGTTTACTCAGTATACGTCAAACAAGAATGAAAATTAAAAGAATATTTCAAATGATTACAGAGAATGAAGCAAAAGCAAAAGTGTTGAAGTATGTCTAGAAAAATTTTGTGGCATTGTTCAACAAGTATAAATACATGTAAATAAAATGTAGTAAATTATAAATAAATTAGATTTTGATTAATATAAGACCTATTATATACATTATATATTAAATAATCTAAAACAAAACAAGATACCAGAACAATAATATTATATTTATAATTTCTGTTAAAAACTTTTTTTTAGATATAATAACCCAAAATTCATATATGCCAGATTCTCTTGGGATCAATTATATGCGCAAAACTACTTACAAAATTAAAATACTAATTGACATTTTAACAGACCATTAAATCGGGCCTCGGTAGTCCCATGCACATTTAGAGGGGCCTGACTAATGGCCTCAGGAAATTTTGTGCTCGCTCTATTACTTTTATTAATTTAATTTTCGGACATTACAGACGACAACAATGCCATCAACAATTTTAATTCTATTAGTTTTAACACAACTCACGGCCGTTACAACGGTAATTAGCGCTGATCCTAAATGGCCGAAATTAAATAGAAGACATTAAATAAACATCTATGTTGAATTAATGATGAAACTGATGCGAGCGCACACATCAGAAAGGCCCAATGTTTACTAATTCATTTAATTTCAATCAATCATTTCGTGGGAAACGCATCAATATTGTCGTTCGTATGAAATTGGTGAAATGGGACTATTTCGCGCCGGATTACGGTGTCGCACGGAGCCACTGCATTATTATACGCAATTATGCTAATTATTGTTGTTTAATTATTAATTATTAGCATTATGGGCAAAATATCGTAAAATTGATCACGTTTTCGACGTACCGCCGCATTGCTGTTTTAGCACTTGCGGCTGGTTGAGATAACATCGCGTTTTCATATACGCAGTTATGACGTGATACGGAATTGGATGACCTATAAAATATTTTGAATATTATAGTATGCAATTTTTAAATATATACATACATTTTCTTTACGATGGTTTCAATTATACATAACAGATGCACAAACATAGACCAACAAAGCGCGTTGTTAGGTTGCATATACCCTGACGATAATTATCTTGATTTCATTAAAATATTTTAGTCATTAAATATTCTGAGATTGAATGTTCTGCGGGATATAAAATGTTTTTATTAGCTAGAATGCTAATTTAAATTAATCTAAAATTTTAATTCCCTTCCGAAAGAGCATTGAGCGATCGATTTATGAAATGCATGAAGACACCCTTATCAGCATTCATTTCAAATCAACATGTATCCATTTTTCTTAGCAATCAAAAGAAAGTTTTGGAGTGTCGCTAGTGTACAGCATCGGTGCAGAGTTCGATTGAAGACATACACATTGTCGTATATAACTCCTACCTGATTGAAGGGAATTAAAAATAGATCATTTTATATCTAGGATATTATGCCATATCTTATGAAATATATAAGAAACATTAATAAAAACTGCATCATTGTTACGTTTACACATAAAATATACTATTCTGGATTGACATGTCAACAATTTTATCTCTGTGAACAAACATGTTATACTCCTGCAATTAGTGCGTCACAGCAAGAGGAAGTCGAAAACTTTTGTGAGCTTTATTTTCAGCTTAAAAACCTTATAAAGAAGAAATCTTCATCTTGATAGGTGATTTCAATGCCAAGATAGGCAAAGGAAGGCAAGGAAAACATAATGGACTCAGCAGACTTGATATTACAAACTCTCAATGTATTTGCATTCGAGCATGACCTGGCAATAATGAATACTTTTTATAATTTACCAGAAAGACAACTGTACATTTGGTGGTCTGGCATCAATGAGGAAGAAACGATTCTTAAAGATTCTCAAGATGATGGAACGGAACACACATCCTGAATGACAGAAGACATTTTGTTATTCATGAAAGAACGAAGGAATCAAAAGAGCAATCCCTCAACATTCAAAAGCACAAACGAAACGCGCAATTGAAGTTTTATAAAGCAGATTTGATAAGTTCATAAGAGGGTGAGGGAAGTTAAGGGTATATACCCACCCCACATCTAAGCCGAGTCTTGACCTAGTATCATAACAAATGTAGTGATAGCCGCTATTAACTCTCCCTAAAGGAAGGATAGGCTCCAGGACCAGATGGAATACATTTAGAATTGTTTAGACTTCTTGACGATAAATTCGTCAAATACTTAACAGGCATATTCAATAACATTTACAATACTGGGAACATCCCAAAAGAATGGCTCTCCTCAGAATGTATGATGTTACTAAAGAAACAGGGAGCCAAATCATGTGGCCACTATAGATCGATTAGCATGACGAAACACATGCTAAAGCTGTTTCTGAAAATCATTCACAAGCTTTGTGAAAAAAGAGTAAGAGCCACACAGTTTGAATTTATAAAGGGTTTGGGTATAAGGGATGCCATGTTCTGTCTACAGTATGGTTCCAGCGTTGCAGAGATATGAACTGTGATATTTTTGCCAGTTTTATCGACTATTATAAGGCGCATGATAAAATACAGCATGAACAGATGATGGAGGTCTTGAAAAATAGAAGGATGGATGATAAAGATCTTGGGATCAAGATGAATGCGGAGGAGCAAACTAATGCAGTCAGTATTCTTCGAGCCTTTAAGCAAGGTTGCATTCTTTTGCCGCTCAGATTTAATTTTTATTCAAAAGAAACCTTCTGAAAAACCCCTGAGAATACCAACATGAGAATCCTGCTGAATAAAGAACGATTAAACAACATTCGATACACAGATGATACTGTGATATTCACCGATAGTATGAACAGCTTACAAGAACAAATAAATAGAATAAAAGATGCCATCACTCGCTATGGTTTTGAAAATGACATTAGTAGAACTAAATTCATGGTAATTAGTAGGAAGAAAAATAAAATGTGCAAAAAAGTGATCAACAACTCAATATAGATAGAGTATTAAAGTTTGCCTACTTAGGAACCATGATCAATAAGGATTTGGGACCTTTCACAGAAGATTTGGTGCATAATCGAGAAAGTAGGAGCAGCCTTTAACCATATTGCTAAACTGTACAAAAATCAGGGCCTCAGCAACGATTTAAAAATCAGACTTCTTCAATGCTATATTTTCTCGATGTTTTTCTACGGAATAGAGTCATGAACAATAACCGAAGCAACAGAAATCAGACTAGATGCTTTTCGAAATGTGGGTATATTGGAGAATATTGGGAATTTCTTGGGTATATAGTGACCAACAATGCAGGGACAAATGACGAAGGGTTTGAAAGTGGTGAAAACCATCCAGAGCTGAAAACTAGAATACCATGGACATAATATGAAAAACGTGAAATTCTAAATTCTAAAATTCTAAAATTTGTTCTCCGAGGGAAAGTCTATGATAAAAGAATACCAGAAAGCTGAAGAATATCATGGCTTAAAAGCTTGACAACATGGTTCTCAAAAACTACCACCTAACTATTCAGAGCAGCCGTGAGCATAGTAATCATATTCAGGAATGTCGCCAATTTTCGGAACGAATAGGCACCCGCAGAAGAAGATAAATTTAATGTAGGATGTGTGGATGTTCTTTAACACATCCTCCAAATATTAGAATATACGCGTAAGTATTCTTAAATTTTTATTTACACATAAACTTTATTATAGATATTGAAGATTATCCCAAGAGAGTAAAGAAAATTGCTACCACAAGTGGTTGAACACCCAATGAGGGAGGCAGGGTGTTAACTTAATGAAAAGACAGGAAAATTACCTGTCTGGTGGATGTTGG
Source organism: Ontholestes murinus (assembly GCA_963969525.1). NCBI lineage: Eukaryota > Metazoa > Arthropoda > Insecta > Coleoptera > Staphylinidae > Ontholestes > Ontholestes murinus. The sequence goes on from OZ018397.1 coordinate 15,276,308, forward strand.
TCATTGTGGTTTCACATCCGATTGATCATCACTCTAAAGAATCAACTAATTTTGAGATATTTTAGAAAAAAGGGGATTTAATGCGACACTTCACACAAGATTGCTAGATAATCGATCTGTAAATTAATGCTGCTAGTCGTTAACTCATAAAAAGCTACAACCATCATAATGGATAGCTTATCAACAGCTGCTTTAGATCTAATTATCGATAGGGGCGATATACAATTCAATGCCTTTCTCTTATATTCCTGCCAGTAAATAGACTAAAAATTTATAATTACGTGTTATAATTGAAACTGGACTAGATGCTGTGGTCTAAGTTCCATTTTTGTGTAGAATTTCGAGATGAATTGAAATATGGAATAATATACAGGATGTTCCATTTAAGAAAAAGCAAGTTTGTTTCGTCCTGACTTTTTAGCTGATCCTGTATACTTAATTTATCTTTATTCTGATAGTTTTTAAAAAACCCTAAAACTTAGCACTTTTCGCTAGCTCTCTTACTTTGGGAGATATTTGACCGTTTCCATACATATCAGCGACCCTGTATATATAATACAAGGGATAGAATGTAGAACTATTTGTTCCAACCACTCTGTATTTTAAATAAAACTGCAAAAAAACTCTAGAAGATACCTACTGTTCCTATGAGTGACATTGCTGTGTCAAGCACTCGTAATGTGACACAATTTTTAATAGACTGATGTCTGTATTAACAAATATTTAGAAAAAACACGAAAATATTTTCGTAAAATCTACAACAAATGAGTCTTTGAACGTATTTCTTTCTTTAAAATGAACTAAAAATGATTGAATGTACGTTAAATAGTTTGTAAGTGAGTATAATATGATAATTATGAACAAGAAATGAATTTAGGTTGATGTAATTAAAAATAAATTAGCAAAAGCAGCAACTGACCTCTCTGTGTATGATGTTAAGTTCTTGGTTATAATTGTGCTTATCCATGGGTATTGTGTATGTAAGATTTGAGTGCTGACAATTTAATTTGATCAGATTGGAAGGAGTCACTCTGAATTATAATATCTGTGGTAGTAGGTTTTCTATGTATTGAAAATTGGAGCTTCTTTTTATTTACGGTTATTGTAAGGTCCAGAAAATTTAACTTTCCATATTGAACTGGATTTTATTATTGATTTTATTTAAATGTGTTAGGAATAAAAACATCGTCAACATAACGGCAGCAGAAATTGATATTCTTTGTTAAAGTGTTGTTCAGTTTAAAAATTTTATCCTCAACAGATTTTATAAAAATCTCTGCCAGTATGGATGAAGTAGGGGCAAACATCTATTATTTTGTGGATTTCGAATTGTTGTGGTGAATTCTGTTGTAGTTCTTCTCTAATGATATTTTTTAATTCTGCCATCGGTATGGAGGTAAATAGGCTTTTTAAATCAAACGAAACTTGTATTACTTTTTGATTATTACGATGTCTTGGATTTTAGTTACAAATTCGCTAGTGTATTTTATGGAGTACTCTGATCGACACGGAATTAGTTCAGGTAGCAAGTTATTTATCCACATATTTTGGCCCCAGTAATCGGTGGTCCAGCCATTTCCCTTCATCAACGGGACACCCTGTATATTTGCCTATCACAAAATTATTTTAAATTTAATGCTAAATTTTACTCTCAAGAAGACGGTTTACTTATGAGAGCCCCTACCTCGCCCATACTGACAGAGATTTTTATGAAATCTTTTGAGGATAAAATTTTTAAACTGAACTACAATTTAACAAAGAATATTCTTTTCTGGTGCCGCTATCTTGAGGATGTTAGAGTTATTCCAAACAGATTGAATTAAAATCAATAACAAAATCCATTTCACCATGGAAAAGAAAGAAAATGGAAAATTAAATTTAAAATTTACCCCTAGGGGGTAGGGGGGTGAGAAATGAAAAAGTTAAACATGAACCCTCATTTTTTTGGATATATTTGAATACTCCGGGAAAAAAATAAGAAAGTTGTATCTGAATTTTTTTTTTGTATTCGTGACAGACGACGATATAATCGACAAAATTAAAAATTGGCAAAAATCGTTATAAAATGGGGATTACCTGACAAATACGAGGGGGTCGTAAAATAAGGTTCCCTATGCTGATGAGAAATAATGCGACGTGCTGGAAGAAATGTAAAACACCTCTCCCGCCACGCTTCGAAGATGGAGCTCCCTATCACTGTTACCGCCTGATGTGATTAATTAAATTCGCGCTGTGATACGTCTTTTAAGTGCAAAACGGATTTCATCTATTGACATTCATCTTCAGTTAATCGAAGTAGAAGTGGAATGGGGAAATTCATCACAAAACGCCAATGAGTCGACTCACATGCGCATCTCTGACCAAAAAAGATTTGGATAGTATTTATTATTATTTCTAGAAAACAATTATTTCTCATCAGCATAGGGAACCTTATTTTACGATACCCCCTCGTATGCTCTTCAGTAATATTCCAACTTGTTTTAATTTTGTTATCGGATTTATTTATTAGATTGGAGTAATATTTTTCTTTTTCTTCTTTGAATTTTCTGTTGAAATTTTGTTTATATATCTTTAATATTGCTTTAATCAAAGAGTCATATGTTGCTACAGTTTTAAAAAGTACTTTTTTCCCTTTAGATCTATTTTATTATATATGATGAGTTTTCTGGCAATCAGATTTATTTTACAGATTAGAAAATAAATATCGAAAATATTTTTAAATGTTGAATATTTGATGCCATGAGGTGTTTTCTATGGTTTTATTCAAATTATTTATTGCGGAATTACTATAAATACGTGTGATTAAAAAAATTCTTACTTTTATAGGTCTCAGTAGGTAGAGTCACAATTTTCTCAAAATGTTCCGGTTCGCAATACACAACATTTAGCATTTTGTTAGTTAGTTATTACATTATTTAAGCAAGTGGATGAATTTTTACTACATCTGTAAATTTATTGGTGTACATGGAACTTGTTAGTGTATCTATATTAAAATAAAGAATAAACAAGTAAAGCGGAGCACGATATAAAGTTACTAGAGTTAGTCTCAAATTAAGGTTAATGTTGAACTCACTATCTGAACATTCAAATAGGTTTTCTTCACTTAGTTCTTCAAGAGCTTGATATTTAACTTCTTTAAAGTCGATCTGGACATATACTGCAACTCCACCATGTTTTTTTATTGGTTCGACAAAACGAATATGTTAAGTTGTAGCCTTGTATATTTAACACTCTCAATTGGTCAGATGATTACCAGTGTATCTGATATGCAGAGAAAATTACAATTGTATTCTTGTGCACAAAAATGTATTTCATTTATCGAATTTCCCAGAGATTACATTCTAATGGAGTATATTTATGGTGTTTTTTTTTATTATAGGACAACTTTTTTCCTTCCTATCCACGCTAAAAAGGATTACTCAAACAAACAAAGCTATATTTTCGGAAGTATCTGATATTTTAAATGATGAGTATTCATTAGGATACTTAAAATCCATCTGTACACACTTAAAATTCGGGAATTTATCTGATTTTGTTTTGGAATTTCTTTTATGGCAGTGTTTTCTATAGCGATACGATTTGTCTGGTTAACGCGTTTTTCCTATTTATGCTTTTTATACGATATCGTTTCAAAACCGTCCCATTCCCTCTATTCTGAGATTCATTAATGATGTGTTGTGATTACTTTTGGTAGAGAAACTATTTTAATGGTCCCAGTTGAACTCTGAGACGATTTCGTTTTTGCTGCTTCCGTGTAGATTTTTTGGTGAACTAAATTACTAACATTGCTAGAATGAATACTGCCAATATTTTCATTATCCTTGGACTTGCGCGATATCTTTGAGAACGAATTTGAGACTGGTGACTTTTGTTTAACACTTTAAATCAACTGTATTTTGTTTACGTTTCGTTTTTTTCAGGGTTATAATTTCATATGTTAAATTATTTAACATTTCAGACATGATTTCTAATTTACTATTGACTTGTTAAAGTTCAAGAGAATTTTGCATAATAGGTATTAAATAATCCAACATTGACTTACATCTTTTGGCATAATTCTCCACGCATCCATCACAGATCCATTTAAGGTTGTTATTGTCTATTGAGGGATAAGTCCTCAATATTTAAGCACACGTTGAAGATAAATAAACGACTAGGAACTATTAAGCGCTTGAAAATAAGAAACTTCGTCAGCTCTGCGAAAATTCAACCAAACAGTTTACGAACTTAGCTGATACATCATTCGATGGTTAGGTGATTGCTTTAGCACTTATATGAAGGTGAATCAAATGTAAACCGAAATTTAGTATAAAAAGTATGTATGTATTATTGTAAAAAATTAATATGTTTTATTTTTCTACATAGTCTCGTTTTATATATACATATTATTCCATGCGAAGGGGAAGTTTTTTTGTCTTCAGCCAATTGCTCAAAACCGGTTCCACATCTTGCTCACTGTGAAAATGGTGTTTTCTTAATTCGTCTTTGAGTGGGACAGACATATTAAAGTCACTCAGGGACAAGTCAGGGTGGGTGTTCCAATATTTGTCAATGAATATTCTCTAATTTTTCTCGGGCCAAAGCCGCTCTCTGTGGTCGAGCGTTGTCGGATGAGCATGCTTCGTCTTTTTTGTCTTATTACCGTTATTTTTTCTTTTGGGATTACTCTTACTCCAATTCCATTTATGTGGATAATGAGTTTGAGAAAGTGAAACGAAGAAATAAGGCTGAAATAAGTGAACTTAGGTCTAAGATATGGAAACATCTACAAGAAAGGAGATTTATAAGACTGATAAATTGAATATCAAGAGGCGGCATGTATATAAAAAACGTGGCAAGTTTTGAGATAAATGTATGTAGATTACGGAAAGAGAGAATAAAAGTAAAAATTATAAAAACATGGGCCACTACTGAGAAATAGAGAAAAAACGGAAACACATAAAAAATATACAGGTTTTTTTTCAGTTTCAAGAAAGCCAGAGTTTATTAAATTTTAAATATGACTGTATTAAGCTTAGAAGATTTTAACTGTAACTTGATATTGATGCAGTTTTTATTAATATTTCTCATCTATTCGATAAGATATGACATAACGGCCTAAGATAAAAAATTATAGTTACATATGTGTCTTCTACTGAACTTACATCTGTGCTAAAGACACTCTCAATCTCTTTACGACTACGAAAAACGTGTGAATACTACATGTTATCTAAAGTAAATGCTGATAAGAGTGTATTTAAAATTCTCATCAAAATATTAATATCATTAAAATTAAAAATAACACACAGTTTATTCATTACTTCACTTGCTTATTAAGTGTTATATGTACATTTCGTTCACAAGGTGAACATTAGCAATAACAAACTAAAGAAAATGAATAAGCTGTGTGTTATTTTTATTTTTATTTGCAAAACATTTCACGTAAACTCAAACCAACAATAGTGATCATTAAAATTATTGACATATAAATATCATAAATATGATATAGAAATAACTCAATTTACACTTGGTTTGGTTCAGTGTTATAAACAGTTCACTGTTTATAACACTGAAACAATTGTGTTATTTCTATATTAAAAAATGTTTCATCACGAGTTACATGAGAAAGTAATTCAAGAAAAATCATGAATATGATGCTTAATAGGTCGAACTGAGAAACTACAAGTAGGTAGGTCATTTTATCTTTAAATAAATGCGTGTAATCTGTAAATAAAGATATGTATTAATCGTCTATAATAACAATTTTATTTACCCAAAATATGTCTTCGTAGGTAGAATTAATCCCGACTTGACACATTCAATTTAATCCATTGACTAAATACATTCGTTGACATAATTATTAGCATTGGTGACACTGGTTGATTATGGAAGTTTAGGTTAACACAAGTTACATGAATATTTATAGCCCAGACAATAGTAACATCGATTGCGATTAATGCGCTGGGACAACTATAATGAATTTTAATGTCATGCAATAAGTTGTAAAAACTTGGGCGATATTTCTGAAAATATTTAAGCCGAATTAAGTTGCCGCTATTGCTGCGAGACCGCCAGCGTTATTTATTAGTCCGCACGACCGCAAACTCAAAGATATTAATTAAATTAAATTATAGTACATTTCAACGGCGTGATTTATCCCCCGTCAACGAATTAATTACGCCGCTGATACTTAGCTATGTTCCTGACTTCATTTCAATTTGGATTGCCGACACGCACTTTCCCAGAGAGCAATGCTATATTAATAGCCGCGTACTTTCATACTTTCCAGCGCCGGCGAAACTCAGTGATATATTGCGTTGCAACATTTGTATTCTTTTTATTTATTGCCTTTCGTTCTAAGTTCGAGGGGTCTGGTATCAAGATTAAAATACAACGTGCGATATGTCGTCATAAATAATTTTAAAAAAATCTGAAATTGATTTTATATTTCACTGAAAATTACATAGTGTATTTGAACGTATAAATTATATTCTTAACCCTCAATAAAATTTATTTATATTCAAATTGTCGTGCATGTTTTATTATGAAAATTACAGGCTACCCATCTACGCTATATTTACTTACTACTTGTTATTTTTAAATTTGTGACACACTCTCTCATTAGTTGTTATTAGCATTAAAAACAAGTGTTTGGAGCTTAAGTAAAACATATATGTAGAGTTGGTAAATATCTTCTAACCCATTCCTCAACTTGTGATATGAGTTTTTGGTCAAATAATTGGTATATTGAAAATACTGTACTATATATGAATTTAGAAATTCAGAATGGATAATATTAATCTTGCTTGATTATTTCTGTTACAAAAAGGTAATTGACGCTCAAAAATTGAAACAATTATAATTATCATCTATATAAAAAAATCAGCAAGATACCAAACTACAACAATAATTTGATTCTGATGAAGATTGTCAATAAAGTGTTGAAATGTTTTGCTTAATTATCAAAGTATAAATAAATAAATGCCATCACCTAATATTTCCCTTATAAATTCTTGATTTCGTATAATATGTGGAAAGAAGATTAAGATATTGTAATCAAGAGCAATTTTAAGCCTAAGTTGACACAAAGTTATTTGTTAAACATTGCTTGCTTACTGTTTACTGCAGTTATAAAAAATCAGTCATCAAATAAAGAATTCTAAAATTAATAGATATTTTTTGAGAATATCTTATTGTAACTCTATGCCTAGAAAATCATCAACACGTACTTTAAAAACTAGAAATATTTTTTTCATAAATATACAGACTTTATATTCCATGGCTTTTTCAACAAATTGAAATGATCTAAAAGGGAACAAAAATAGTAAATAGAAGCATTTAAAAATGAATCCAGAAGTGCGAGAGGATATAAGCTCCTTCGGCATCATGGAAAATAAAGGGTTAGAGTGGAAGAACACTTTGATATTGTGAACTCCGCCCGTGTCTCTTTCGCCCAAAATTTGAAGTACGTTTTTTTTTTTTAATTGATTTGTTGTATACATATTTTTTATTTTTTTAAGATAGAGATACAAAGATGTATAAATAAATAAATAAATTGGAAAATACAATATTTATTGTATAAATATTGCCATATTTAATCGAACAAAATTTATATAATATCCAAAATGTCTTACAAAACCAATGTGTCGCATAGTAAGCTAATAAAGGGTGCAGTGTAATAATCTCTCCGCCGACGATCCAGCTTTGAGGGACTGATTCAATGCCATTGGATTTTTCCAGTCATGGACTTCAGCGAGTAATCATCCTGCTCTCCTCGAACAGAAGCAGCGCCACTGAGTGGTTTACAGTATCTCATTAAAATGTTGGTCTAATTATGTGTCAATTAGAACATAACGGGTGTTTTACATCGACATCGTACTTAGGAAAATTGATTTCACAGGAGGAATGTTATCCAGCTTATCGTAAAAGGCTATTGCAGTCTCATAGATGAACATCACACTCGGAGTAAACATCTCTCGTTGAATTTGAGAATTCCGCATGTATAGCGGAGCATTTAAAACACGTCGTTATGCAACGATTTGTTGACGTTGAAGTCTCATGATCTGAGAGTGCCTACAATAGGAGTTGCATAGGTCAGCTAAGGCTTAATGATCATTTTATAAAAAAATAACCCTGGCCTTGTACTGGATCAAATGTAGCCCTGATCTAGTATTTTTCAATTTCAATAACATTGACAGAGACATCTTTGCTTTATTAATGGCACAAGAAATTGATTTCGAACATGTTAGACGTAGGTCGAAAATTATTCCTACGTATTTAACCCTAAATTATATGAGAATTGAGGACTCACCGAAATAAAATTCTGGAGAGTCGATGCATGGAGACACTTTTGTGTCGTTAATCGTTAAACGCCTCTCATTGGCCCACCACTCCAAAGAGTCTTCTGGAGAGTTATCTCCAAGAGGGTTGTAGATCGCCCTCTGTACAAAAGAAAAGGTGTCATCTACATATTATGCGATCATGACCTTAGCCAGATTCGGTATGTCGTTGATATAGATATTATTCAGGGCCGAAGATAGGGCAGAACCTTGTGGAATGAATGCTAATATTGAACGCTTGGTAGAGCTCGTAGTGTTCACCTTTGTAAAAAAAAATCCTGTTACGAAGGAAATCGTACATGATCTGAATTAGATATTCTTGGTACTCAAATCCTATCATTTTATAGATAAGGCTATCGTGCCATACTTTGTCAAAGGCCTTTGAGGTGTCTAGAAAAACTGCCGATGTATCTCTTTTAATGGCAAATGACTTAGTGATTTAATCGGTGACCCTTAAATGCTGGTGATTAGAGGACATACCAGCCTTTTTTAGTGTTTAGTGAAGACCGAAAAACTTGCTAGCAGGATGTTTTCACAAGTTTGCCTAAAACACTAAGCGAGCTAATTGGGGGATAATTTTCTAGAAAACTGGGTCACCTTAAGGATGCTGACCACCGCGGCTAACTTCCGAGATGAGGGAAAAGAGCTTAATCTCATTGGGGTATTTGAAATATCAAGCAGAGCGGAGGGTAGTACCGCTCTTGATTGACATAGAGAGGACTTGACAAATTATCAAGCGGAAGCTGTGAGTGGTCTAGCCCCTTCTAAATAAAGATGCCAGTACCCGCATGACTTTGGTCGTTGTTAATAATTTATTCCTAAAATAATATTTACATTGGTAACATTGTTAATCAAAACATACCAATACTATATACAAACAAACATTAAATTTGAAAATCGTTACAAATTATTATTACACTAGAACATAAATAGTAGTTAGTAGATATTAATAATCTACTATTGGAATTTCAAAATACACACAGAAACTTTCAAGTATAGAAAAGACCAAAATCATATACAACAGCTGATAGGCTATAGATTTGAAACCGAATACAGTTCCTTTTCTATTAAGTAATATTTAAGTCTCGTTTTGAATTTACTCTCTTGTGTAATATTTTGATTATCTCGAGTTAAGATATTATACAATTTCAATGCAGAATATGATGGGATTTTATCAGTTAATGTTAAGCAATGTATGGGATATGTGTATAAATTTGTATTTCTTGTATTATATACATGTTTCGAAGTATTATTTTTTGGTTTTTATTAGATTTGGCGTTTTCAAATATATCAGCGTTAGAATTTACTCTATCTCAAGATCCAATCACCTCACCTAGTATTGATCATGTTGCTTATAACATTGTATTACATTGCACTGATAAATTGGAAGATCTTGAACTCGATAGCTTCGTTTATGATTTTAAAACAACTAATTATGTTGGTATCAACTTATTTCTATCTAATATAAAATGAGATGAATACTTAATGGATGTTGACATAAATATTCCAGTTAAAACTTTCTACAATATCATTGAATATGTAATAAACCAACACGTTCCTTTAAAACGGATTAGGCCTTCGTCTTACCATAAACGTTTAAACAAGAATCTCATCGATATAATTCGACTAAAAAAGCAAGCCCATACACTATATAAAGTTAATGGCCTATTAGATGACTTATGTATGTAACATTTCAATCATTGCGACCCCAATACAGGGATCTTAACGTCAGGTTTTATGCTGATTACCTGCAGAACAATGAAGACAGTATAAGAGCTAACTCAAGATCTTTTTGGAAGTATATAAACGAGTCCAGGAAATCTGGTGGTTATTCTAAATGTACGCGCTTTAATGGAAAATGTAGCAGCTCGGGAAATACTTTTCTGAAGTGTATGTTAAGTTAGAAGATTCTCATGCCAGCTTTCATTCAAAAAGCAGTGTGGACTTTAACAATTTCGCTGATAATGCCATAAAGTTACTGCCTGATTCATGTAATTCTGGACCAGATAATTTACCTGTTTACTTCATATATATTCAATTTGCATTCTATTATACATATTATTTAATGCGTCGTTAGAGTTAGGAATATTGCCTGATACTTAGAAGGCAAATTATATAACACTATTATTTAAGAATGGTCATCACGAAGATTTCAATAATTATTCAGATATAGTTGTGCCATCAATTATTCCTAAACTGATTGAAAGGCTAATAGCCGATCAGTTGAGTTGGGCTTGCAGACGGATGATTTGTGAAGAGCAACATGGTTTTCGTCAAGGCAAGTCAACTATAACTAACTTAATTATATATCAATCATTTTTACTGAAGGGAAACAGGTTGATTCGGTCTACACTGATTTCTCAAAAGCCTTCAATCATGTTTCCCATTCCATGTTAATTCACAAACTTGAAAATTCAGGTTTTCAGTTACTAAGTGGTTATATAGTTTCTTAACCAACAGAACATAGTTTGTTAAATTAAACGGTTACATATCTGAAGCTATTTCTGTAACATCGGGGTTCCTCAAGGATTCCATTGTGGCCCAATATTATTTTTATTGTTCATCAATGGCATTACTATATATGTTGCTCATTGCAAGTTACTTGCTGATGATCCCAAAATATTTCGCATCGTTAACAATCAATCTTACCATACCCTAATGTAGGCTGACCTTGACAATTTATCAATCATACATCTCTTCATATCAGTAAATGTTATGCAATTGCATTTAGCAGAGGTCATATACCTGAATATAATTATTATATTAATGAGATATTATTATCGTCAGTGGTGTAACATTTGATTATTACATAACTTACACTAAGCATATTGATACAATTTGTTGTAAAGCCATGCAAACTTTAGGTTTAGGTTTTATCTTTCGGCTCGGTGGAAGATTCTCTCTTAGTACACAAAACTACTTTATATTACCTTGGTAAGGTCTCAATTAGAATATGCATTCCCATCTTGGTGTCCATTTTATTCAAATTCTATAGTCCAGCTCCAACGCGTTCAAAACAATTTTTTGTTAAATATTTGTTACAAACTCGGCATAAATTTAATAAATTACAGTCGCACTCTAATGCTAACTATGACCAATTTAACCACTCTAGAAGTTAGGCGCTTTTATAACGATTTTTGTTTTCTTTATAAAGTTATGAATGGCGTAATAATTTCACATGTTAAGTGATAAGGTTAAGTTTTCCCAATAAAATGCTATGGTTTATGAAATCAAATGCCTCGGAGAGATCCAGAAATATTCTCATTGGAATTGTTATTGACCTGTAGATATGAAATGTAACCTAGAGTTTCGCATGAACGTCATTCTCCTGAACGAAAAATTCGAGCTCGTCCATACGTTTTCGACGCCCATTCGCATTCCATAAAGAAATGCTAAGAGAATCTAATAAAGATAGATAGTATTTATTTATCCATTGTACTTACATAATCAAATCCGAAATACATATATAACAATACTTTTTTACAAAAATTTTGATTGCTCGAGTTCATAAAAATATGATCTTCCACTCTTGCCTACTGCTGTAGTTATTATTTTGTACTGTTATTTGTGTTGTGCTCTTTCGGCACTGGTATCAACCATAGCGAAGTGTTTCTGAAGCAACTCTTTCTGTTTCTCCTGAAATGAGGTAGCGGAATTGTTCCTAATGCAACTTTCAACCGACTATGTCTTATAATACCTTTTGAAATGCAAATCCACGAGTTAGAGCATTTCACACACTAGAATAATGTTCATATTATGCTGGTGTATGAAACTCATTTCGGTGAACGTCGGCGACCTAGAATACCGGGTTTTTTCTCACACTATTAGGACTACAATAACGACATCCGTCGACGGCATCACCTCCATTTACGTTAAAAGGGCAATAGACACTTTGCATTTTACTTTAGACGCTTTCGTGAATCTAGGGGCAACTGCTCTAAAGGTTAAAACGGACATCGGACAGTTAAACATAGTATCTACTTACAAATCACCTAGTAAGCCGATGGTAAATGATGATCTAAACCTTGTGTTTTCTGGAATCATGGCTGTTACACTTAACTCAAAAAGTCTTAGCTTGAACAGCAGAGTGACTAACAGAAATGAGAGATCCCTTAGTAATTTACTAAATTATTCGGGATTTGACATCAGAGCTGAAGATTCCTTAAGCCCCATGTTCTAGCTCTCGATATTTAACCACAGACCTGGCGTGTTAGACATTGTCATACTCGCAAACATCAACTCAGAAGATGACATTTGAACAACCTGTCCTCTAATCATAATAACAAAGCTTAGGTTTTTACCCAAAACCCGAGCGACAACTACGATTTCCAAACCAAGGTTACGGAAACCGTCGCAAATTACCTCGTTAGTTCCAACAACCGGAAGTGATCCGTTCAGCCGGCCACTTACAAAGAGCTAAATGAGATAATAAAACAGTTCAATAGAATCTCCACCGCGATTGTCAAAAACATCGCTCAGAACCACGCCTTTAAACATCGCGAACGCCTCAATGCGAATAGGATGCTTTGTCGCCAAATGGGAGATAGCCGCCGCTTTCAGCCTAAAGGGAGGCAAATTATATCTTCTCCTATCGAGCTATCGTCTATTAGCTTGCTCAGCCTGTTGGGAAAACTAGTCGAAAATCTCGTTTATCGGTTTTCCTTGCAAACCACAGAATCATTCCCGGTTCACAGGCCGGTTGCAGGGCCGGCATGTTAACCAACCACCAACTATCCAAGGTGACCGAATTCCTCTCTGAGGGCTTCTCGATAAAACGTAATTCTGCCGCAGTTTTCGTCGACATCTCGAAAGCGTTAGACATGGTTTGGTACGATTAACTTATTTAAGAAATAATCAACCTCAATTTCTCAGACTACCCAATCAGAATCACACACGACTTTCTTCGTAACAGAATGCTCCGAACCAAAATTAACAACACGCTTTCAAGCGAGCGTAAGGTCTTTGCCGGTGTTCCACAGGGCTCTGCCTTGTACCTGACACTCTACAACATCTTTGCAAGCGACATTCGGAATCTGGCTCCGGTAATAATCTCATAATAGGCAGACTACGCAACTCTATTCAGTAGAGTAGGCGCCACAGTTCACCTAGAGAACGACACAATGACGATTTGAGATCAATACTGATAAGAGTGTACCTCAAAAAAACGAAAATTTTATTAGGGAGAGGAACTAATTCCAATAAAAAACAAGATGAAATATTAAATATAATCTTCCACCAACACCTTTCGTTGTCAAAGACAAACGCATATCTCATCTAAAAGGCCAGAGCTGCATTGGCTAATCTGTGGCCTATCATCAACGCGAGATCAACCTTGACTGTGAAAATCAAACTTGAGTTTCCCCAAGTTAAACTTTTGCAGCAAAATAGTTGACAATGCCCCTGTTACTGCTGATAGCAAACGTCGGGGCTACGGATGATCATAATTGATACCCAATTAGCACCCTAAAGTCTAGAAGTAGAATCTTGAAAGGTATGAAATAGAAACAGTAGACATTTTAGGATATCGAAGACCTTCAAACTAACAACTCAAGAGGTTTTATTTAGATAAATATTTCACAACCACAAAGGAAACTAATGCGCTACGAGGTATGTTAGAAGTTTATTCGAATGCAATGCAATTGGTGTTGATCTATCATTCCCTAAATATCTCTAAGGAAAAGAAGAAATGTTTTGAATCAACGATATATTTTAAATCGAATCTATTCGAAAAGTCTTGAAATCAATAATATATAGATAAAAGCGTTATACACATCAGACTCTGATTAATTAAAATATTCAATATTTTTGTAAAGAATGCGTCTAACAATTTCCATCTGCTTTTTGCTTAAAAAATAACCAGATCTAAGTTAAAATAAATGTTGCTTATGGCTTAGAGTTGGGCTGCTCATCTAAATAAGTGATAAGTAAAACAATATGTAGGTGATCTATAACAATAAAATGAATATGAATAAATATTATAATCATTACGCTCTGGTATTTATCAGGTTAGCAAAATAATAAAGGAAAATTATTATCTTAAGATAGACAACACTTTCTTCAAAATATATGCATGTTATTGTTATTAAATCCTTATCGATATCGAGGTTAATGCAAACTTCTATGTTATGTTACTTACTTTATGGCTACTAAATTTGAAAATCATCATTAGATAAAATTGGATAAAGAAGCAGATTGTTAAAAATGCATTTGAAGAACTCATAGTTCGACACTGTAATATTAACATCAATTTATATGGTGTAACTGAAGAATAATAAAGTGACCAATTCCAGAAACATTATGTAGCAGAAAATTCGAATTTACTGGAAGAATTTGTCTCGAAAAATAAAAGGGTTACTTTGCTGCTCTATATCATAGGAATTTTATTTATTATTTGTTACATTGCGTATTATCAATAATAATCGTATTTGATTTACTTTACGGTTATCGACCCATGGTCTTTCTGCCAATATAACTTTGATTTAACTGAACATTGATATTCAGTTATAGAAAGAAATTATCATAGTTTATAATTATGTGTACATAAATAAATAATTAATATAATTCATTATTTAGGTAACAAAACTGTTTGATTTTTAAATTGGTTTTATTGTAAACACTACATCTGTTTCGCCACACAGTAGCTTCTTCAGGTGAAGAAAATAATAAATAAGAATAATATAATTTATCCCAATAATTTGACACCTAATTGAACTCGACAAAAAAACAGTGTAATATATCATTAAACGACGATTTTCTTAAGATATTAAAATTGATATACCAAAAATTTGATTTAGTATAACTGAGATTATTTACAGAATTCCAAATCTTTATAATTAAATGGATAATAGCGTTTTGCCAAGTAACCCAAAATCTTTATATATCTAGATTTTAATGAGAGCTTATTTTTAGCTAAATTAGGCCGACAATTTTAAAAATCATTTAATACGTCATATTTCCTAAACAACCATTAAAAATGCATATTACACTTGCAACTGTGGATAAAATGGTACTTTCGTTATGATTCATTCTGAGATCTTCATTATCTTGACTATCTACTGTATAAATCGTAGGAGGATACAGCCATTATATGACGATAATTCGGACGGAGTGTCGCGTTATAGTCTGCAAGATGAATGCGATCCGTTAAGAAAATCACGTTTATAAATAACGAGCGTCCTAATAAATTAAACAGGGTATATTGCGAGGGCAATAATGTTTCCGAAATTGTCGCGCAAAAACGGAACGAAGGGGGACGGCGCTGAATTTAATGATTCGGATCCATAACGGATGATTTTTTCAGCGTGTTTTTATGGGGAAGTTAAAAGGGGGGGCTTGAAAATTGGGGAATCGTTACCAATTACTAAACCGTATGCAGAACGATTAGCACAATGTGTTAATTGAATCGGATGGAATTGTACGTGGTTTTATTCTCAAATAATTCTAATTACTATTCGGATTTACATTAAGAAATGTACAGTTTATAATTGTATAATTTTTAATTCTAATCTATTATAAAAATAAATATCAATGTATATTTAATTTATTACTTACTTATCCCATGGTAAAATATTTTTTAACTATCTTGGTTAAAACTAAAAATTACTTGGTTTAAAATAGATAAACACTTTGGATTGCCAAGAAATAAATGAGACTTATTCAATTATTCAAGAAATATCACTTGGTTTATTTCACAGATAATTTGGAGAAGAAATAATTAATTATCTGTGGAACAAACAAAGATATTTTTACTATGAATTAAATTCTCACATTATCGGTGGTGAAACATTTGCATTTTAATTAGAAGATTTTTTTAATAAAACCAAGTGTTAAATTAACCTTCCAATTAAGTTTTTTAGTTTAAACCGTTTTTAATAGAAGCAAGAAAGTATTACGGTCGACATAATAAAGAAAAGTTCATGGAGATAGACATGCATGCGTACATAATGACGCTATACATAATAACAAAGATAACATTAATAAGTGAAGAGAAATAGATAATCTAAAGGAAATTATGAAAAACATAACGACCCAAATTGCAAAAAATATAAATAATTTAAATATGAAAGCAGAGATTAGAAAATTAAAATATGAAATGAAAAGGAAAAACATTGTATGGGAGACATAAAAAAAAGTTCTGGATCATAGAATAACGCAACTAGAAGCAAGAATAGAATAAATAAAATGCTGACTACCAGGGGTTCTTAGATGGTAAATGAAAGAGGCAACAAAAGAGGACAAGATGGAGTTCTTTGAGGAAAGAAAAGGTCTAGCATGGATTATATAATCAGAGCATGAACTGGATAAAAATAAGAGTATTGTATATTAATAAAAATTAAAACGAAAACTTTTATATTAATATAAAATTAATACGGCTAGTTGAGGATGATATTGTTGGGACCAAGAGCAAAAATAACCTATATCATTATCAAAATGGTACGTACTTACGTTCTTAATCTAAATGACTACTAGGGGTGGGAACACCGACCCGACTGAAACCAACATTTGTGGTACTGGTCGCCCAGTGAATTCCCAAACTACTGAAATTGGAATTGGCTACTGGAATACGAGGTATGCTAGCTGCATTCGTTAACCCTCATATTGCCATGGGGTCACTGAAGACCCCATATAAGATATGATCAAATATCTTTGTAACGATTATTGTTTTTCAAAATATTTCATAACTTCCTGAGGTAAATAGTTTTGGGGTCACGGGTGACCCCATAAGTGATGCTTATACTAAAAAGTTTTGGTATTATGAGGGTTAATACTCTTCTCCTGGTTATCGTTTTTGGGCACCAATTATATTGTGACTATACACTTCAACTTGCTCCTTTCACAAGTTGTCTGCCCGGCGCCTCCACCATATGTAGAGAAGGTTTACTAGGATGAAGATAGATCAATGGAAGGGTTATAAATTGTCATGGTGGAATGTGAAATAAACGTGATTGAAAATAATGTAATAATGTGTACTTGGTTCGATGAAGAATGTCTACATGCAAAGAGAGAAGTGAGAAAGGCAATGAGGGAATGCATTCGGAGCAGATAAGCAGAGAGATAATAGGGAACAGTTTATGTGATAGAGAAGCTATACAGACTATAAAAGAACGAGTAAAGAATTAAAAATGTGTAAAAGTGAAGTAGAAATTTAAAATATTACAAAAAAAAGAAAGAGAAGAATAGGAGTGCACTAGTGCAAGTAGTTGTGATGGTCAATGTAAAGATGCATATAAGGATATGAAAAGGAAATACAATTTGGTTTTAAAAAATGCGCGTAAATCATATTATTCAAGTAAACTTTGTCGGTCATCAAATAAGAGTAAAACAGCTCCATACTGTAATACCATTGTAAATAGTATAAGAGGCTACGATAAAAAAAAATATTTTACTGACATCGAACCTTTTCAAGCTGCCAACAATTTCAATTCTTTTATAGTTAATAATGTATCGAATCTAATACACGGCTTACAAAATGTAAATCATTTTATGTGCAAGATTCCGTTTAGTTTTTCGTCCATGTTTCTGGAGCCTGAGTCAGAAAATGAAATATTAAATATTATGTCAGATTTAAAAGGGGAAAATAAGGAGAAGCTGGGTTGATGGTATTCCCACTGCAATAATTAAAAATTGCAAAGTGGAATTGTGTAGTCCTTTGACTTTTATTATTGTGTAATTCCCTAACATATCGCATAATTCCAGACAATTTATAGCAAGCAATAATAACATCTATTTATAAAAAAGGCGACCCTACCCTAATGGAAAACTATAGACCCATAAGCGGGAATCTTCCGGGTTTCTCAAAAATTTTTGAAATGGCTATGTGCAAGCGCCTTATCATTTTTTTTTTCAGAAGTAAAAGCTGTTTAGTGAATGTCAGCATGAAAGGGGTAAGTGGATTCAAACAGCGGTGTATAGCTTCTTAAAAAATATCCTAGAGTGTCTCGAAAATAAACATATCATAATAGGTATGTTTATTGATTTAACAAACGCTTTCGACTGCTTAAATTACGAAATATTATTCAACAAACTTGAAAGATAAGAGGCTGTGCGCTAAAGTGTATTAAATCGTATCTCTCCAAACCTAGTCAAAAAGTGAATATATTTCAAGATTTTATCAATTACTTATCAAACAGTGAATCCATCAAAGTAGGAATTCCTCCAGGTAGTATCCTTTGACCCCCTTGGACAATATTTCTCTTACTTTTGTTTTGTAACAGCAATATTTTGAAATAAATATATTCTTATTCTAATTCATTATATAAATGAAAAGAAATGTAGAGAAAATAATGGACTTCCATGTGGAATAGGAGAGCGAGTTCGAAGGGAAATGAAGATATTGTGTAAAAAAAATTGATAAGTAAAATTAGGAATAGTAGCATATATGAACGGACTAAAGTTGAGATGTTTGAGCAAATGAAAGATGTAAGGAGGATAAACTAAAATACCGGCATCATGGAGATTGGGCATTAGATTCCCAGTACACAAAGGAGAAGATGTTGCTGAGGCAGACAACTGCAAAGGAATAATTCTCGGGTAAAAGATTGTCATGACCGTTGTGAAAAAACAGCTTGAAAGGTACTTTGAGAATAGTGGTGTGTTACCGATATCAAGATAGTTTTAGAAGAAGAACGGAAACCAGATCTTTACTCTGGCAAGGATATTAAAGAGAGTGATGGAAGAGACAAACCATTAAGCTCTTTGTTGCTGAGATTAGAGATTGGTAAATTAGAAGAAGTGTCTACATATGGAATAGAGGGCGAAGTAATGATTGGAAAAAAGCAAAGTATGAAAGATGGCATATGTGAATGATATGGTATTAATAGCATCAGATTGAGAAGGAATTAATGAAATATAGAAAAAAGTGGAAAATATATATGGATACAAAAAAAATATGTTAGGAGTAAATGAGATTTTGAAAAAAAGTGAGGGAGGGAAGCGTAATTGTATGGGAATGAAAGGGTGAAGTAATTAAAATGGTTAATGCAGTCAAGTATGTAGGATTTATTTTTGAAACTAAAGCCGGATACAATGAACATATAAAATTGGTTCAAGGAATTACAAGAAATTTGCGGAGTATTATGAAAGAGAAGTGAGAAAAGTGATCAGTGAATAATTTTATAGAAATTATGGGATACTTGAGTATAGTCGGTTTTCATGTATGTAGTATAAGTATAATGAACAAGAGTGCATGGGTGCATTGATTAATTTATTTTGATTTTGTTTTCGTCAATACATTACGTTATTATTATTATTACTAATAATTAGGAAAGCACCAACATTTTTTTCGTAGATCTACAACAAATGAGTCTTATTAAGACTACCAAAACAAATCACTTATTTAAAAAACTACTTCTCTAGCTAATACCTCTACAGACATTGAATGATATAAAAGTTATTTACCTCTTACAAATAGCAAGGCTAAAACTAAAAATGGTTTAATGTACGTTAAATAGTTTGTGAGTGAATAGGGTATGATAAACTTAGAACAAGAAATGGATTTAGATAAATATAATTAAAAATAAATTAGCAGTAATTAAATAATTTAACACTAAATTTTATAACCAATTGCAGACACGTGTTTCGATCTTTCGATCTCTTCAGTACAGCTTTATTATAAAATAAATATAATGAAATGCAAATAACTTACTCAGGAATGTACGGCAACTGATACAATAATGAAATATAATCAACTAAAGGTTTGAATTTATACCTGAGATGGACTAGTGAAGAAGGAGTAGAAGTTGTTTCAATAAGTGATTTGTTTTTGTAGTCTTAATAAGACTCATTTGTTTGTAGATTTGCGAAATGTTTTTTGTTTTTTCTAATTATTAGTTGATTTTTAAGTTATTACTATTATTGTATTATTTCCTTCAAGCTACCCATGTAGGGATGCATGTCTATATTATATTGTATATTTTTACGTTTTTCTTATTTTAGGTGTTGTATATCTGTTTAAGATTTGAATAATATCTCCCCAGTTTTCTTATAAACTACACCCACACTATCATACCTTATTCATAGAACATATTGTTTACGTTAGTTAGTGATTTGTATATATATTTTATGATCCTTTGTTAATTTAGCTTTATATTTGTTTCCTAGCTACTCCATTAAATGTCATAAATCCATTCGATTGTATCATCTGAACAAAAACCTGAATAATAGAAAAAGCAGAACTAAATAAGATATATAAGATATCAGTTATTTTAAAATAATGATACCCTTAACAACAATTGCAGTAATATAATATATATTTTGAAACAATATTCAATATAAATATTAATATACACACCGGTGGTGGCGCATTCGGTTTCGGTCCATAACCGACTTGCAGCAACGTTTGTTCGGGTCAGTAGTTGGATAGGTGACCGGTACCATTCACCATTTGGATACAGTTAATAGTGCTTTAGAGTGACGGGGCCGATCCTTTAAAGTAACAAGCTCATTTACACACACACACACACACACACACACACACACACACACACACACACACAAACACACACACAAATCAGACGGCGGAAGGACCACGTAGTCCATAGCTAAACACAGCTACTACTACTAAATATTAATATTATCCAAACTGACATACAATATCTAGAATATATTTTTTAATGGCAGCGGTAGCAGTAGGAGATTTCAATATCGACATCTCATTGAAGAAGAAATATGCTTTTGATTATATTAATATAATAAGTGATTATGGTTTCTGCTATGTACTGGCCGATGGTACACAACACAACTATATAGTTTGTGGTTTGGGGTGGATGAATAACTAAACATTAAAGCACCTTGCATAACTTTTATTTAAACTTTTATTCACCACTTATACAGACTACAATGCGGTTTATGGGCTCGTTGTTTTTTGCTAGCCACCACTCTCAAAAGATGTACATTCAAATTAATACGAATACATTACAGTTTCATTTCGATTATAAATTAATACACAAGAATTGATAGTAACTTTAAGAGCTGTATAGATCACATATTTATAAAAACTGAAAATTTGAATTATCAACAGAGAACTTTATGGATAGGAATTAGGAATAATACACTTGTTTTGTTTCATATTTTACTATCAGTTTCCTAATACGTGTTTCGGCGATTGCTCGCCATTCTCAAAGGAGTATAAATCGCCGAAACACGTGCCAGGAAACTGATAGTAAATATATGAAACAAAACAAGTGTATTATTCCTAATTCCTATCCAGTGAGTTATATGTTTCATCAAGAGTGTAGCAAAGTAAGTATCAATCAGAGAACTTTGTTACAATTTAAAAAAATGTAACATCCGAAGATATGTTTTATATACAAATTAATCATATCGATCAAAGGAGAAGTGAATTGATAACATATGTATTAATGAAATTAACTAGTAATAAATACAAAATTTATGTTCAATTAGAGAACGATCTACATAACAGGGATTTAAAAGAAACATACAGCAAAGTAAACAAACCAATCAAATTATTAACTAATAAAAAATAATTTTATAAAGAGCAAGTTTATTAACAATGTCATTTTGACACCAGAATAAAAATATAATGATCGCAATTTACTCGCCAAATAATTTGGAACAAAATGAGGCCAAACTAATGTTAAATTGAGGTATTGGGCTGGATTGGAAGAACATTCTACATTCTGTCGAGTAAACTCCCCCACGGACCTATTACGTCAAAATTATAAGACTGAAAAATTGTTTGGATAATGTTTTTACTAACGTATGTGATAGAAAAATTAATGTTTATCCTCTGGACTCCAAACTATCTGACTATATAGGTATACATATAAAACTCGAAGTAGAAAGGGAACGTAATATTGAATATCGTATTACAAGACCCTTTACTACTGAAGGTAAGATACAACTTTTTAATGTCCTCGAATCAACTAATTTTGATTTTATATACAATGCTGGTACATGCGTAGATAAAACATTTTCAATCTTCATAAATTACATTCAGCAATGCATTTTGGAAAGTTTTTCCGAACAATCTATATGTGTAAAAGGAAAAAGCAATAAAATTAGTTGGTTCAACAACGATTTAAGAAATATGCGCGAAACACTTTTTCTCATGAAAGAGTCAAGTATAAGACATCCTGAAACAAGAAATAACTATCTGACTTTTAGGTGTTCATACAAAATGGCATTGAAACATGCTCGAAAAACTGCAAATGCAGCGTTTATAAAACGTAATAATAATAGCCCCAAAATTATGTGGTCCATTATAAAAAGTAAACCCACACAATGTGATATTAACTGTGATATACAAGCAGATGTATTTAATACCTACTTTAGTACAATAGCGAAAATAATTATAACACAACTACCTCATTCTAATTCTAGCCCCATCGACATGTTATGCAATAGCTTACCTAACACAAGGGGTTCTTATTTTAAATTTCAAAAAGTTGGTCCTGGTGAGGTAAGGGATGTAATCAATAGATTAAGTAAATCCAAATCACGTGATATATATGGTATGAACATTGAAATCGTGAAAACAATTATTAATATAATAATTCATTCCTTAACAAAATTAATAAATTATTGCATAGAACAAGGCATATTCCCCCAATGTCTAAAAAAAGGGTATGTTGTCCCAATCTTCAAAACGGGATCAAAGGTGGACGTAAACAACTATAGGCCTATTTCTTTACTGCCAATTTTTTCAAAAATTCTGGAAATTTTTTTATTTAAACAAATTGTGGCCTACATGGATGCGAATAACATACTAAACAATAACCAATATGGTTTCCGAAAGGGTCGTTCTACGAGTGATGCAGTCATTGCCCTTGTGGATGAGATACAAATGGGTTTCAATAGTGGAAAGGATACCATCGCATGCTTTCTAGATCTCTGCAAGGCATTTGACTGTGTCCCTCATGACGTACTTCTCAGGAAACTGTATTGCTATAACTTCGATCCATCAAGCTGTCGACTTTTGAACTCATATTTAATGAACAGATCGCAGTAAGTGTTAGTAAATTCCAACTGGTCTGCAGAAACAATAATTCAATACGGTGTACCCCAAGGGTCAATTCTAGGCCCTGTATTGTTTATTATATATATATATACATATATAAACGATTTGCCGCAACAACTACAATCTAAGTGTATATTATATGCGGATGATACCACCTATTTCACTTCAAACAATGACACAAAAACTGCATATCAAATCAACGAAAATTGCGGTAAAACAGTTGTTGATTGGTTTTCTGCAAATAAATTATCCCTTAATATAAATAAAACTGTTGAGGTCGAATTCTCTACAAAGACTGACACTCACTGTGATTCTACAAAGTTTTTAGGTGTTTACATAGAGAGCAAGCTGGATTGGAAGATGCATTTCTGAAAAACTATGTAAAGTCATTTACTTGTTTCGTAGCTTGGATCATTCCTTACCTCAATATGCACTAAAATCGGAATATTTTGCATTGTTTCACTGTCATATTACATACAGTATCCTTGCATGGGGACATTCTAGTATTTCAGATAGATTATTTGGTTTACAGAGACGTGCAATAAGAGTACTTGCTTCCATAGGTTATAGAGACGATTGCAAATCAGCCTTCAGATATTTAGGCATCCTTACATTACCTTGTATTTGTATATTAGAATCTCTAACCTATGTTCGTAAAAACATTTCGTCTTATTGTACACATCTAGATACTCACAAGTATCACACGAGACATAATGAAAATATTAACTTGCAATTCTTGCGTATTAATACATGTAGAAATGGTATAAACTACTTTGGACCTAAACTTTTTAATGCACTACCTCAAAATGTAAAATCTCTCCCCAGTGATGTTTAGAGCCTACGTTAAAAAGTATCTCACAGAGAAGGCATTTTATAGTATAGCCGAGTGTTTTGCTAATAATTTTACTGATTTTATAATTTCGGATCCGTAGTATGTATTTCTAAATTAATAATAATTTTAAGTTTCATTGTATTTTTAGTATGTAAGTTGTATTTTTAACCTGTGACTATTTAAATTTTACCTATACATTAATATTAATATGTTGTGTCGTTATTTTATATTATTTTATGATTTTATTTATAAACCACTATTTATTTACAATGTCTTTTATCATTACACATATTTTAACGTGTTGTATTTGTATATCCTTTTATTTATACTTTGTTCTATTAGCTTGTATTCATACATATATTTAATCGTTATGCCTGTTTGGAATTAATTATTAAATCATGTATCTTTCTTTGACGTGTGTAAACAATATGTAAGAGCACAAATAAAATATTATTATTATTACTATTATTATCTATATATTGTAATAAGTTTATTTATTCTAAGAGAAACAAAGTTAAATATAAAAACAAATTCAAATACAATACAACAACAATAGTGCAAATATATGGAAAACAATGAAAAAATCACTACTCTGTCATAAAACAAAGTTGAAAATTGTATTAAGATTGAAAATGGTAAGAGTCAAACCTCACTGAAACAGTGGGATTATTCAATAATTATTATGCTACAATGGAAGAGACTGTGGCTAGTAAAATTAAGATAAAAACAGACTACAAAAGAGACACTCTCTAAAATACTACTTCTATTTTCACGATACGAATAGATCTAATATTATTAAAACATATTCAATACTTCTTGCGCTACATTCTTGATGGAACGAAATTTTCAAATTGGGTAAATTAAAGCACTTGTTATGTTCCATAATTTTATTTTCAGTTTCCTGACACGTGTTTCGATCTTTTACGATCATTCTAATATTATTAAAACATATTCCAATACTTCTTGCGCTACATTCTTGATGGAACGAAATTTTCAAATTGGGTAAATTAAAGCACTTGTTATGTTCCATAATTTTATTTTCAGTTTCCTGACACGTGTTTCGATCTTTTACGATCATTCACAAAGTATAAACTTTATACTTTGAGAATGATCGTAAAAGATCGAAACACGTGTCAGGAAACTGAAAATAAAATTATGGAACATAACAAGTGCTTTAATTTACCCAATTATTAAAACAATTTGAAGAAAAAACGATATGTTGGTTATGAAAAAATTAGAGTTGACGTTCTGAAGCAGCTGACTGAGCAAATAGCTGTAGCACTCTCATGTCTAATTAACAAAATATTTGTATCTAATATATGCCCAAAACCCTATTAAGGCTATTATTTTTCTCAAATCTGAAAAAATTTTAAAACAAGCTTAAAATTCAGATTGGAAAACTACCTTGCAAAATGTAACTTAAAAATTAAAAGCAATACAGATTACAGGAAGGAAAGTGTATTCAATATTCACAATCAAATAGTTAAGAAGTTATATTTTTAAACAAAAAATCCATGTTGAATGTGCATAAATACCACAACAATAGATATCTAAAAGGTAGAAATAAAAACTCAAATAGCCTTTGCAAATGTATGCCTTTGTTATGCTCTTGGTCATAATTCAACAATTTCAAACTTTATCTATAATTCTCTACAGATACCTATTGAGCACCTTGAAGACTTAGGTATCAGATAAAAACTTTTCAATTTGTTTAAAAGCTACTTGACAAAATGTATTAAAAATGGAAGTAGTAAATGATACAGACGATTCAATTGAATTAATTGAAAATTCAGTAGAAGTGGGCGAGTTACCAGAAGAAAAAAATTTAATGACGCAATTTATAGAATTGTATGAAACTTTACCAGAATTGTGGAATAGCGGTAGTAGTTCTTATATGAACCGAACTAAACGGAATAATGCCCTGGACAAGCTACTTCTTATTTTTTTTAAAAATAAAGAAAGATGCTAAACGTGATGACGTAAGAAAAAAAATAAATACGTTAAGATCAAATTTTAGAAAAGAATTAAAAAAATTGAGAAGTCACAACGTAGTGGAGTCGGAGCGGAAGAAGTTTATGTTCCCACATGCTGGAACTATTACGCTTTGAAATTTCTGCATGGCACTGAAACCCCGGTAGTTGCAGTTTACCCTAGTGATTCACCAGGTGATTCAGCAAAGGTTAGTACGTGAACATGCCTAATTTTAAAAATATATTTCTCGAGTTACGTGAAGATATTATTATCGTAAATTGTATTAAAAATATTAGCACTTTTTTCACAAATTTGTTTTATTAAGTAAATGTACATTTGGAACACAATATGTTTCATATCAATAGTTAACACAGTTCATGGATTTTCAATCAACAATACAAATATGTTGGAAGCAATCGATTTGATTTAAGTTAGTTAAATAATCCACTATTAGAACTAATGCATGCATTTTGTCCAAATCAACAATATTGTAAACTTTTTTTCTGTTTGTAAACCATAACTTTTTTTAATTTGATTTAATTATTAATCATATTAATTAAGTCGCCATTTTTTTTAAATTTTGTATTTATTATATTTTTTAATTTCATTTACCTAACCAGTAGTTAAATATATAAGTAGATATCCAGATTGTTTTTTGAATGCCTTTATATTTGTTTTGCATAACCATTTATGCCATCCCCTCAACTTCTGCCCCAAGAAAGTAAAAAAAATATTAGATAGGTATTAAAAGTGCCAAAAAATATTAAAAAAATTATTATGTTATTAATTCAAAAAATGATTCAATTACATTTTTTATATATTTTTGCCTTCAATATTATAGTAATTACAAAATTTATCCCTAACTTGTTTTGCATTTGAAGCACTGTTTCTTACCAGAGTGCTCTCTAAACCAACAAACTGTTCAACATTGATTTCTTCTTGTCCACTAAAGTACGCTTGATGGCTTTCCTTTGCAAGAAAGTTGTGCAGATAGCAGCATGCCATGGTTATTAATATTGCCTTAGATGGCTCTAAACTTATAGGTTTCTGAAGAACACCAAATCTAGTAGCCAAAATCCCAAATGCGTTTTCTACAGTGGCACGAGATGCTGATAACTTATTATTAAAAACTTGTTTGGCTGGAGTCAACCCTTTTTGGGAGTATGGTTTCATTAGATGAACATGCAATGCAAATGCATCGTCTCCCACAAAAATGTATGGATACAATTCATCCGTATTGGGCAAAGTAGTTGCTTCGGGTAAATTAAGACTTTCTTGTTCCATTAGTTCACCAAATTTAGAATAAAAAAAAGAACCCCCGTCTGATATTTTTCCGTTGATGCCAACATCTATCATAATGAATTCCTTATTAGCGTTTACTAGAGCTAACAACACAATACTGTAAAATCCTTTAATTAATTGTAATACATTGAACCCGAGTGATCTGGTTTCTTGATAGCAATGTGCTTTCCGTCAATTGCACCCAATGTGTTGTAAAAGTTTGTAACGGTCATATTTCCATGCCGTTCCATTTTATATTTCGCGCGCAATTAATTGAGGCAATAGGGAAATATGGTAGGCCGTGGATATTCACGGCGGGCCGTGATAAGATTGTTTTAAAAAAAAGACGGGCGGCGAGAGTTTGGGCATTGACGCGCGGGCAGCGCGTCGGCAGTTTTTGAATATATCCAGTAATTGTTAACGAAATAGAATAAATTGTGCAAAGTGCAAATAGTCCAAGCACGTGGAGTACGACACCGTACACAACGGAGCGCATAACATCCCAGGCGCTACCCCGGCTCTACGTAATTAAAGAGCGAATTTGTGAAATTAGCTGGCTGCTGATCCTCGAGCCGAGCGTCGAATTTTTCTTGGGTTGCGGAGAACGCGCGAAATTCAAACTGCGGAGCCACCGTTGGAGACCGGACCGTCACGCTGCGTAACAAGTACCATTGCCACGACGGAAACACAGTGTAGCCAGAGGGTTTCTTTCATTTCCAACGACCACCCCGAGGGAAGCAAGGAGGAACAAACAGGCCAGATTTTTGTTGTATTTTTGGTTTTACACCGTACTTGTGTGCGTGTGCAATTTACACGTGTTTGTCAATAATTCTTTGTCTAAGAGAATCATTGTGGATTATTATAAACTTTTGGGTTGATTGGAATCTAAGTCTACACGCAGGAGAATAGTTAGTTAGTTAATTGTTATTATTATTTAATTTTTGTTCGAATAATTATTAATTACCGTACTAGGCTTAAGATATTTATTTGTGTCGTCATCTCGAAGAGCGTGCCATTTCGCCGGTGGTTGGCATACGTTGTTTATTTATTCCGGCAATTTAACAGTGGCCACTGATAACCTCCGGTTTATAATGCTTAAGCTTGAATTCAATTTTCTAGTTTAAATTCGGAGATTTTAAGTAATCTAGCCGCTCTACGACTACCTTTATTTAATTGTAATTTTTGTGGTAACCGAATATTTTTGATTTAATTAATAAATTTATATTTATTATTTTCATTTGTGAACGCTTTTAATTTTATTTTGAATTCAATTCCATCTGGGTTTAGTAATTTTCCCTGCGACAAATTTCCAGGGGGCAAAAAAAATAAAGATTACTTGGCGCCTTATAAATTTGAACCGCCCCCCCCCGCGAGCTAGCCTAGCACTGGGAATTGTCAAGCAACTTAAATATTATCAAAATAAAATTAAATTAATACCATCTTAGAAGCTAAAGACGCCATAAGTTATAGCGTCTTCCAAAACCAGCAGCGATATTAGTCCACTCTTCCGCGGTTGTAGGAAACTGAAAATGAAAAAAATATATATTTTTATTATGCGAATTACATAAAAGTATATGTATTTCTTCAGGTTTCTGATGATACGGTTGTGGAAGAAAGCGGTGCAGAAAAGGAACAAGAAAAATCATCGTCATTGTCCCAAGAACGTGCAACCTATTCAAGGTCTTCAATTAATTGTAACCTGCAACCCCCAAAGAAAAAAGTTGCTCGCCGCTCAGGCTCTTTGTCTGTACAAAATGAGCTTTTACAAAAGGCATGTTCCAATTTAGAGTCAACCAACAAACCAGAAAAGCCTCTGCCCGCAATTCTCATGGCATGGGGTGATAAATTAGAAACATTAGAACCGCAGCAAAGAGCTTTTGCCGAAAAAGCTGTAAATGACATTCTTTTTGAAGCTTCCCAAGGAACTTTACATCGTCATTCAGTGAAAATTAATGAAGATTACCAACGCGCAACGCCAAGTCCATACTATTCTAATTTTTCTACCAGTTCTGGAACCAATAATAGTTGGGTAAATTCCCCACCACCCCCGTTTCCAAACCCTTATTTGGAAATCCAAAACTCTACAGGTGAAGCAATATCGGAAGCAATGGTTTCTTCAGCATCGCAAAACAATAACAACGCGTCATTAAATAATTACTATGCATAATGTACAAAAGATTTAGATTTAAATTAAAATTTATAAATGAAACTAACCTATTTTTATCTTTAATAACTTTTATAATACTTTTTTATTGTATACTTATTATATTAATACTTGTTCTTTTTTAATTATTAAGAAAAAATCGTCCTTTTTTCTTACTTCAACATTTGCATTAAAATAAAAAAATTTGTTTCTGACAAGGTTTATTATTAATCATTCTGAAATTTTCAATCCTAAAATTCAAAAATGGAGGTAGATCATATGGAAACGAATTATACTAATTACCTATGATTTAAATCGTTTTTATGGAATGCACTGTCTACCACGTACAAAATATTTACTTTTAGTTATGATTACTTACCTTCACATAATTTTGCAGTACAAATATAAGTGCTGCGCAAGTTTCAATATCAGCCTGGATTATAGCAGTTGGTGACATGATCACTGAAAATTTTAGGTCTTAAAAATGTCTGCCGGTAGCTAGATATCGTAATGTGACAGCTAATCTTTCTTCAGCTGATATAGATTATCTCATATTTGTAGTTTGCCTTTGCAAAAATGGTTTTACCATTGGCAATAATTTATTATATAAATTATCGCTCATTCGAAAATAGTTTTTGTAATCATCTGCATCTGTCTTGAGAATTTCCTTAAGAACAACCATGTGAGAGAATTGTTCACGTTTTTTAGCCAGTCTTTGACCCATCTCTTGCGTTTCACACGCTTATTAGCAGCACAAGCCAAAATTATGGCTAAACACGCTTTTTGTCGAGAAGTGCTCATGTTGACTGCTAGGACAATACTGAAGAAAATATTGACGATTTGGAATGGCCGTGTAAGGTTGAAAATACTGATGGAGAATGAAGCAAATACTGTCAGTATTTTTACTGTCAGTATTATTGACCGTGTAGGGGCCCCTTTAATAGCACATGTGTTGGTTTAAGAAAGTACCGCGGTGCTACTTCCCTATCAAAGTCTATCACGAGGATGACACTGTCTTATTTGCAGTGAAAACTCAAAACCACAATTTGACAAGAAACAAATTAACAGTTAACATGAAAAAACGTAATATCTACCCATTCTATGTCAATAATTCTACAGATCTACGATGAGTTCGATCTCTTAAACTGAAAACTCCAAGATATGAGATTATACCCATAATACAATACCTCGACAAATACTTTGATGCCAATAAGAAATGGAACAAACGCTTGGACTACCTTGTAAATAACTGAGACCCTTGTATATACTGTTACATTAAAAAAAAATGGATATGCAATTTTTGAAAATATTATATCACGCGTTATCTGAATTTCACATTGTAATAGTTCAGCTAAGAAGTTCGGATGTTTATAAGAGAGGGCGCCACTAGTTTTTTGCTGTTTTATTCAATTGGTTCGTGAGTTATAGCATTTTGAGTAAAGCAACTTTTGCTATTGGAAAAAAATGCATAAAGAGGAGTTTCGCGTATTAATGAAACACTGTTTTTAATGGGAAAAATAGTGCTGAAACAAAAACTTGGCTTCGTACATGTTATGGACCCTGCTCCAGCGGAAACAATCATTCGTAAATGTATTAAAATACTTTAGTTCGTTGTAGAAAATTAAATAATAATTTAAAAATACGAAAAGAGTTCGTGAATCTACAACAATGAGTCTTACTAAGTTTTATTCTGTCGAGGTTTTAGCCAGAGAAGTAGTTGTTTCAAAATTGATTTGTTTTGTAGTCTTAGTAAACTTAGACTCATTGTTATAGAATTACGAAATGTTTTCGTATTTTTAAATTATCAATCGTAAATGATTTGCTAAATACCGTACAGACCATATGGGCGTCGAAGATGATGAGCGCAGTGGATGACCAGAAGAGACGAAAAAATAAAAAAAAAACACAATATAATTTTGAAAAACCATAAAGTAAAGTTGATCGAGATAGCTGAGACTCTGAAAATATCAAAGGAACATGTTGGACATATCGTGCGTGATTTTGGCATGCGAAAGATCTGTGCAAAATGTGTGCTCCATGAACTTGTTGATGATTCAAAGCGCTGTTTGAAACTATTTAAGCGAAATATAAGGAGTTTTTGCATTCAGTGTGTCTACCATGTATAAAATATGGATCCATCACCACAATTTAGAATCCAATTGGCATGTCAGTTGAGTGGACTGCATGCGACAAACCCAATCCAGAACGAGTAAAACACAACAGACAGCTGACAAGGTTATGACGTCTTTATTTTGGGATGCGCATCGTATATTGTTTATTGAGTAGTAGTAGTAGTAGTAGTAGTGTTAGGCTATCGACCACGTGGTCCTTCCGCCATGTGTCATTTGTGTATTTGTGTGTGTGTAAATGAGCTTGTTACTTTAAAGGATCGCCCCCGTCACTCTAAAGCACCATTTTGTATCCCAATGGTGAATGGTACCGGTCACCCATCCGACTACTGACCCGAACCAACGTTGCTGCACGCAAGTTCGGGGCCGTAACCGATGCGCCACCACAGGCGTGTTAGTTTGTTTATTGATTATCTTGAAAAGGGGAAAAACAATCAACTCCGACTGTTATAAAGCATTGCTCTGCTTTTGAAGGATGAAGTCGAGAAAAAACGGCCCCATTTATTGTATAATGTGTCACATTTGACAATAAAATGTCAGAAAAGTGTCCCAACTAAATTGGGAATAAATGAGCCAAACATGGCTGAAATATTGTCTAAATGACAAAAAATGCACATTGGATGAATTTCCGTCATCTAAACTTAAGAGGGACATACAGAAGAGGAAACATATTGGGTCTGAGTGGAAGAACACATAGCTGTGAAATGTGAAGTCCTGTGAGCAAAATTGTTGTGATTTATTTTTAATATAGTTCATAGTTTTATATGTATAGTAACAAGATATTGTAAAGTTTCAATAAATAAATAAATAAAATTATTGTTTCACTAGAAAATCCGCCGTGTCACAAGTTGATAAAACACAATAAATTAGGCTACAAATTGCTTTTCCACCGACCACATTTTGCTTCCTGCACACCAATAGGGAATGCTCACTGAAAAGGAATGTAGCACCAATGAAGAAGAAATCGGAAAAACTGAGGTCTATTTTGAGGGTGAGGACAAATCAAAATACAAAAAAATTATCGAAAATTTGGAATATTGTTATAATCGGTGTATTGCTCATGAAGCTTCAAAACGATAATAACTTAATAATAATAATAATACTTCTTTATTTCATACAAATACAGAATTATTATGTAGAAAATAGCGTCTAACATTATATCTAATACTCTAACGACGGAGAGAATTTAAGTTTTCCTCGATTGTGTA